>VSMD01000834.1:0-151430 GCA_008750895.1 Mirza zaza
CTCACTTTATTGCCCAGGCTAGAGTGAGTGCCGTGGCGTCAGCCTAGCTCACAGCAACCTCAAACTCCTGGGCTCAAGCAATCCTGCTGCCTCAGCCTCCCAAGTAGCTGGGACTACAGGCATGTGCCACCATGCCCAGCTAATTTTTTTTTTCTATATATATTAGTTGGCCAATTAATTTCTTTCTATTTATAGTAGAGATGGGGTCTCACTCTTGCTCAGGCTGGTCTCGAACTCCTGAGCTCAAATGATCCGCCCACCTCGGCCTCCCAGAGAGCTAGGATTACAGGCTTGAGCCACCGCGCCCGGCCTGAGTGTAGAGTTTCTCATTTCTACTGGCTTGGCCATTGTTACTAAACCTCTTCAATATAATGAGCTAGGAAATATTTTTGTTTGCTTGTTTTGCTTTAGGAAAAATCATTACTTCCGATTCAAATTCAAGACTATAGGGCTTTTAGTTGCCTTCTTTTGTTTTTGTAGCTCTGTCTCCTTTCTTCCACACTGAATACACCAGTTTTTAGTGACAACAACACGCTTGTTTATTTGCTTTATCCTACATAAAAACACAATACAATATTAACAATAACAGAATAAGCATTACTGTGGAAAATATGATAAGTAAAATAGACTAAGATTTTTTTCAGGCTGTTGTTTTTATCTTGGAGTATATACCCCTAGCTGTGCATAGTCACAGTTCTTATATTTTAAAGTTAGTTGAAATAGTTTCTCTCTATGTGGTAATGCTACCAACTGGTCTTATATTAGGAGCATTTGTTTCATTTTTGCTTTCTATTTTTCACAATTGCTTTTTAAAATTTAATTTTGTTTTAGAATTATGGAGACTACTTATATGGTTCAAAAGCCATATCTATGGAATTAGATACATTTAAAGTATTTACTTTATATCCCTATTACCACCTCCACTCTATTCCTTCTCTGTCTATATATATAGACATATATATCAACTTGTTTTTATGCATTGTCCTTTTTTATATAAACAAGTATATGTGTATATATACACATACCTGTATGTCTATATACACACATGTAGGTATGTGCACAGGTGTACAAACCCACGTATTTGTGTTTATTTTTATCTCTCACTTTTGTAGATAAATGGTGACATACTATATGTATTTCTCTTCATACTGTGTTTTCATTTAATGTATCCTGGAACTCACTCCATAACATGTAGAAATATTCATATTCCTTTTAAAAATAATTTTCACTCAGGTCTAATGAGGTATAATTGTAAGATAATAATAAACTACAAATATTTAAAGTATATAATTTGATCTCTCTTGACTTATGCATACACCAAAACCAGTTAACAAACATTTTTATTATTTCCGTACATTTCCTTGTGCCTCTTTGTAATCCATCCCTCCATCTACCCATGTCTCCAGACAATCTCTGATCAGCCTTCTGTCACTATAGATTAAATTTCACTTTCAATAAATTTATGTAAATGGAATCATATAATGTTCTCTTTTCTTCCTGGCTTCTTTTCACTCAGCACAATAATTTTAAGATTCATTCACATATCAATAGTTTCTTTTTATTGCTGAATAGCATTCCACTAATATACCACAATTAGCCATTCAGCAATTTATGGATATTTGGGTTGTCTCCAGTTGTTGACTTTTACACATAAAGCTGCTGTGAACATTCCTGTGCCAGTAGTTGTGTAGACATATCTTGTCATTTTCTTCCAAAGTTAAACATATGCTTAACAAATAACCCAATCATTTCAATCCTAGGTAATTCCTTTTTTGTAGCTGCATAGTATTCTGTTGTGTAGATGTACTGTGGACTATAGAAAAAGTTCCATAATTTAGACATTTAGATTGTTATTAGACTATTATTATTATAAATACCACTACAATATATAATGTAATCTTGTGCAGGTATCTTTTGATATTTTCATTAGTGTATATTTAAGGCAGTTTACTGGAAGTGGGATTTTTACCCAAGCTTTCCTGAAAGAATAGCAGTAGAGGAGGGGCTAATAAGCAAAGAAATCATCTATCTCTGTGCATTCTCATGGTGATTGGATTCTGGAAACTTCCCAGCATCCATTCCATAGGTGAACCAAAAATATCTGAAATTGTAGTCAACCCCCTCCTAGCCGAAATAGGGATCAAAAAAAGATGTACTTTCAGTTCAAAGTCCCAAAAGTTTAAAAGAAAAGGATGAAAAAGATATATTATAAAACAGTAATCATAATAAATAAATAAATCTGATGTGGCTATATTACTATTAGGCAAAATAGAATTTAAAGCAAGAAGTAGTACCAGAGAGACAAAGAGACATTTTAAAATGATAAAATGGTTAATTTATTGAGAAGATATAGCAATCTTAAATATGCATGCACCTAATAACAGAACTTTTCCATTAATCATATACTAAATTTTCTTATGCTATTGAGTATTGCTAGAGTTTTAGAAATTTTGTTCCATTGTTCTGTCTGTCTATTCATGAGCAAATGCCATCTGTTTTCATTAGGGCTCAGGGAAGCTTTGCATTGTGCTTTAATATCTGGTAGGGCTAGGCTTTTCACCCAGTCCCACTGCACTTCTCACAGTTTTTCCAGACTTACTTATTTGGTTTTTCCTCCAAATATAATCAACCTGTCTAGCTCCAGAAATAAAAAAAGCCTGATGATATTTTTATGGTATTATAGAAAGTTTATAAACTTAGGAAAAAAAAATGTTGAGTCTTTCTATTCAAGAACATAGAGTTTTTTCACTTATTTGAGTCAATTTATTGATTTTTAACTTTTATATCTTTTTTTTTTTGAGTCAGAGTCTCACTCTGTTGCCTGGGCTAGAGTGCCGTGGCGTCAGCCTAGTTCACAACAACCTCAAACTCCTGGGCTCAAGCAATCCTACGGCCTCAGCCTCCCGAGTAACCACAGGCACATGCCACCATGCCTGGCTAATTTATATATATATATTTAGCTGGCCGATTAATTTCTTTCTAGTTTTAGTAGAGATGGGGTCTTGCTCTTGCTCAGGCTGGTTTCGAACTTCTGACCTTGAGCAATCCTCCTGTCTCAACCTCCCAGAGTGCGAGAATTACAGGCGTGAGCCACTGCACTCGACTGATTTTTAACTTTTAGAATAAAGCTACAAGGCCAGGCGCAGTGGCTCATGCCTGTAATCCTAGCGCTCTGGGAGGCTGAGTCGGGCGGATGGCTCAAGGTCAGGAGATTGAAACCAGCCTGAGCAAAGAGCAAGACCCTGTCTCTACTAAAAATAGAAAGAAATTAATTGGCCAACTAATATATATAGAAAAAATTAGCCGGGCATGGTGGTACATGCCTGTAGTCCCAGCTACTCGGGAGGCTGAGGCAGGAGGATCGCTTGAGCCCAGGAGTTGGAGGTTGCCGTGAGCTAGGCTGATGCCACGCCACTCTATCCAGGGCAACACAGTGAGACTCTGTCTCAAAAAAAAAAAAAAGAAGAAAGCTACAGACAAATAGCAGACTTAATACTAGTTATAGAACAAAATGTTATCAATCTGGACAATGTAAAAGAAAAAGTATAGCTGATTTTAGTTAAGGAATAGAAGGGAGAGGTAGAAAGAAGTACAGGACTTTTAATATCCTCAATGTACGAACTAAGAACTCTGACTTAACAAAACAAGAAAGGGGAATTTATGTATTTTTACTAATGTTAGAGAAATTAAAAAACAGTTATGTTACTATATTGTGGAAAGGCAAAAGGGCCAGGAAGGTGGACAGAGCTAAAGCATTGTCCACCTTAACGCAAGCTAGCAGGTAATGTCTAATAGCGATAATCCTATGATTTAAGATATGGAAGAAACTACTATAAACACAGAAATAGTTAAAAGTGGTTGCCTCTCAGAGTGCAGACTTAAGTAAAGGGGTAAGGGCTTGTGGTATTTCATTATAAACACCTTTTTGTATTACCTGATTTCTTAAATATTTTCATATGTCATCCAAGTAAAAATTTTAAAAAATAATTATAATATTTCATAAATTAAAAGGTAGCTTTATATTGGTCAACTGCAGGAAAAATATTTTGATTTATTGACTTATTTCCTTAAGTAGGAGAAAATAGAGTCAGTAGTAATTAGACATCTCTTTTTTTTGGCTATTAGGAGATGATAAGCAATTAAAGGTAAGCTTCCTACTTCTGATATGATAACCGTGGGGGAGCCAGATCATGGGAATATGATTTTTAATGGCCAATCCTGGGAAGCAGGCAGTTAAGATTGGAGCCCTGTTCTCAAACTTGGGCTGCTGCGACTTACATTGCTTTCCTTTCATCAGCCCAACCCCTTTAAATCGAATCCGGTTTTGGAGTTTTGGTCCCTTGAACAGCAAAGATAGGAAGTTGCACAGCGATTCATGTGCAATAGTCCCCAACCCTTGGGGGACCATAACAGGATCAGGATCCGGAAACAAGAACTAGATAGTGGGTGTCTTTGTTTCTTTTCCATCTTTGTACTCCAAGAGGGACTTCTTTTCTTTTTATTAAGTTCCTTGAGTTAGTGAGATTGCCCATGCATACCAGGGAAAAGTGAGAAGGCTGTAAATTACTGAAGTGAGTTTACTGAATTCACTGTACTACTGCAGGCAGTGATTTGGGGAACAAGGGGATGGTATGTAAGAAGGAGGACCCCTTAGTTCTTGTTTAAGAAAGGTCCGGGCTCAATCACACTCCCAGCCCCTAAATCCATCCATGACCTCCCAGCAGGGTCTCTCCCCACTTCCACCTGCTCCCCTCTGGCCACAAGTTGCCCTCTTATGCCTTTTGTTTTTATCCTGTAGGACTCTCCATTTATTCATTTAGATAAAAATATGTGAGGTGGTGGGTAGAGGGCAGGATATGGAAAATGAGTAAGAAGAGAGTATAGAATGCTGTCTCTAGTCTTACATCATTTTCCCCCTTTTTCTCCCAAGTCACATTCCAAGTTTTAAATTCACTGCAAGAGAGATAATTATTAAGTAGACTAGATTCTCAAGTGTGCCGACCACCATGTCTTCTTTCTGTGGTGAGCGTACGAAGTAAAGTGAATTGTAATCTGGAGTCCTTGGTGATTATGGAATAAAAGCAAAAAGAGCTGGGGAGTGCAGAGGAAACCTCTTCCATGAATAGAGGAAAACTGCAATGACAAGCTCACTGATAGCTCCCAGCCCCTCGCTCCTGGTCCCCATGGAGCAGTTTAGGTGTTAGCTTTCCAGGAACGTTGCTCATCAAAGGCTAATTCAATAAAACAAAGTGCTAATGTTTTTTGAAGGTTGTTCTAAGCCAAACTATTAAAATGGTAAGCTTTCACATTTCTCCTCCAGCTGTGATGTTGATATGGATGCAGTCAGCACAAAGACATGTAAGTCCCAAAGACTTCATTCTCGAATCTTGTGTTTTGGAAAACACCCCACCCTACTGGACTTTCCTGATATCTGTCATTGGGAATTGCCACATGCTTATTCCAGGAACATGAATTATCATTGGAAATATTAGTTTGGAAGGAGGAAGCTGCTGGTCTGGGCATGTAAAGAGTTGCTAAGGATAGCAACTAAGATAGGAGAGGGAAGACAAAGAAAAGAGGAGAAAAAAGTTAACAAGAAAAAGGGAGGGAAGTGGCCTGCAGCAATGAAGGGAAAAGCTGGAGAGTTTTGTTTCTGAGAAGGAATGGCCCAAGACCTGCCTCCTGACCTGCCCAAAGGCTCTGCCTCGGAGCCACCTGCAGAAGGAATCCCATTTTCCACAGTGGGTTTCTGGGTGCATAGTTAGGGTCTCCCTTCTCTAATCCTCTTTTTCACCTGATTTGGGACAATGCAAAGGGTTGGAACCTGTGCTCGGCTGGATTAACTGCAAGTGACAGGAGGAGTCAAGCACAGGTATAAAACACCTCTATTTTCTTGTATTCCTGAGGCAACACAGCCCATAAAGGGGTGGAGCCAATTAATCTTAGATTAGTCTCCACTCAAAATCTGAGCAGATACCTTCTCAAGACTGCTGACTACTAGACATCTCTGGCCCTTAGAAGCTTAGTCACCCTGGCTCTGATAAGCTTCTTTTTGGCATATCGCCCTCACATACCTTCTCTAACCCTACTCCAAGAGCTTTTCTCGCAGCTCTATTTTGCAGGCTTGGTCTGCCCCACCCACATGTTTTCTATCACTGATCATAACATCTCTGTATTCAACAATTCAAACAACATTTATTTGCGCTGTGGGTTTATTCTTTACTTGGAGGGAGGTAAGAAGTCCAATAACAGAATTAACTAACACAAACATAGGGTAAAAGTGGGTACAGTGGAAATCTAAATTAAACCCAATGGGAGCCCAAGAGAAAAGGTGATTAATTACATCTAAGTGAATCAGGAAATGCTTCATGGAAATTGTGTTTGCCCTGGGCCTCAGTGGGCAGGTTTCAACAGGCAAAGTGGGGAAAAGGCGTTCCCAGTGAGAACGATGTAAGGCAAGCCCAGGGCTGGAAAAGTTCAGGGTGGTGGAGTTTTGATCATCAAGGGTCTTGAATGTTGAGCTCAGGAATTTGGACGTCATGCTATAAACAGTGGCAAACCAGTGAAAGCTTCTAAGCAAAGGAATGATATCAGATCAGACAACAGTGGCCATTGATTGATTTGGGACCTTGGCTCCCCTACCTTCCACCAAAAGCCCAATCTCAGGAGAATGGGGCATTTTGGCATCAGCTGAATATGAGACTTGGAGACAGATTCAGGAAAGTTATAGCAATGAAGGTTTTTCCAGTTGGTCTAGGTGGGAGACCAAACAAGCTATATAAGCAAATCAGTTAGAAGTAATAAAAGCACCTGCCTATATGAAGTGCTATGTAGCAGGCGCTACACTAGGCACTTCGTAGACCTCATGTCATTGAATATTGACAATTACCCCATGATTATGGTCCCCCACTTTACTCTAAGGAAACTGAGATTGAGAGATTAGCTAACTGGCCTGAGCTCACATGGCCACTAAGCAGCAGAACTGAGATACTCAGAGTTTATGTTTCTGACTGGGTGCAAGAAATTGCCTAAGAGGAAGACAGACTTCTCAAAAAGCAGGCAAGACAAGTCCGGCTCAAGCTGGACTCATTCTCACATCTACCATATTTCCCTGAAAATAAGAAAGGGTCTTATATTTATTTTTCCTCAAGAAGACACCCTAGGGCTTATTTTCAGGGGATGTGTTATTTTTTTTTTAAGTACAGTACAACAACCTACATTTATTCAAATATAGTTAAGTCATCTTCTTCTGGAACATAATCATAACTCTCCAAAGCCCGAATTCCATCCTGAATTTTTTGCGACTCTATTTCCTTTAGAACCATTGGCCGGGACCTGACAGGGAGAGCCGACCTTGTTGGTGGGGCTGCCCGCATCTTTCCGGTCACCTCTAGGATAGAAGCTGTCACGATGGGGCAGATGAGAAGGGCTACTCATCTTCTTTACTGCTCCATGACGAAATGCATGGGTTGTGCAGATACGCTGTAGCCACGCCCATCACTAGGTCTTATTTTGGGGTAGGGCTTATATTGCACAAAGGCTTAGAAATCCTGCTAGGGCTTATTTTATGGGTAGGTCTTATTTTCGGAGAAACATGGTACTCATGCATTTATTAATTCACTCATTCATTTATTCATACACTAAGCAATTACTGAGCACCTACTAGGTGCCAGGTACTGTGCTAGGTATTTGAAAGAAAAAAATTAATAAGACACCATCTCTGTCCTCAAGGAGAATATTCTAGAAGTGAAGGTGGACAAGTGAACAGATCATTAAATGCACAGAGAAGAACAACAAACCTGGCTTGTGGGGTGAGGAGGGAGTTAGAGAAGACTTTCTAAGGTGATACTAATACTTTGTCTCAGTCCAGGAGTAGAGGGTGGCTGAGCTAAGGTGAGCAAGTTGGAAGAGAGCAATACTGCAGACAGCAGGACTGCTGCAAAGAGGCTGGATCACAATCCAGAAAGACACAATCCTGAATGCCATGATCCTGAATGTTGAAATCCTGAAAGATCAAAATCTGTAAAGTCTAACATCCCCCAAATGACAATCACAGAATAGTTGCATCACACTAGGCAGAACTATTACCTTGTTATTGTCTTTATTTGGAAATTAAGTATGGTTTGAGGAGAGGTATATGGCTGCCAAGTTGACAAGGAGTGGATTTGTGGATTTAATTTTAGGTGTCCTCTTGACTGGATTGAGGAATACTAGACACCTGGTAAAGCATTATTTTGCGTTTGTCTGTGAAAGTGCTTCCAGGGGAGATTACTGCGCGAGTCTGAGTAGATTTGCCCTCAGCGTTGGCAGGCTCCATCCAATTGGCTGGGCCCGGAGAACAAGTATAGAAGACGCATTGGTCTCTCTGAGAGCTGGGACAGAATTTTCCTCTGCTGCCTTGGACATCAGAAAACATTGAAGCTTCCTCAATAAATGAAGAAATGTCCTTTTTGTACATCTTCTTCTGTGAAAGATGAAATTTCTCAAGATCTCAGCTCTTTAGGTGGCAGCGTGCCCAGTCATAGCTCATTGCGTTTTTTGATCGATGGCATCGAAAGACTTCAGTTATTCACTGCAGCATTTCAGATGGCTGTGGTTATAAAGCCAGGCGCGCATTACCAACCACAGTGATATGTGCTTATACATTTCCCTTTTTGAGCTATTTCTTTATGAATACGGTTCGTCTGCTCATAACTGTTATGCTCACGCTACTGTCATTAGTATATCTGCGTGTTTATGTTTGCAAAGATATATCATTGTCTATTTTACTGTGTAAAGTGGCCTGTGAAGTGCTCTGTCATGTTTTTTATATGTTTCTCAAATAAAGTATCTTTTCAAGAATTTTTCCAGAATTCTATTTTTGGGACTTTGATCATTTGGGATTATGGTGTACGGGATTGTGTCTTTCAGGGTTATGATCGGTTCCCGAGGCAAAGGTACAGCCCAGACAGAGAAACAACCAGCTCTGTACTGAGAACCGTGAGCAACTTGGGTTGTCAGAGGGAAAGGTGAGAGGCAGGGAGGAAGGAGGCTGAACGTTCCATGCAGAGTCGTGGAGCTTGGGTTCCTCCTGCAGGCCTTGGGGAGCCACTGAGGGGTAGACTCGCATTCCGTGAAGCCCACTCTGGCTGCACAGGAAGCCGGAGGCTAGGAGGAGGCTGTGGCAATGGTTACGGTGAGGAATGATGTCGGACTGGGGAATGGTGGCGGAAGGCAGAGGAGGGGCAGGTCTGAGAAATGTTTAAGGGCAAAATGGGCAGCACTTAGGAGTGGCTTGGGTGGGGACAAAGGGCTGAGGTTCCCTTCAGGATGACTCATGTCCTCAGCTGCATCCTGCAGCAGGTTTGCCACTCTCAGCAGCTCTCCACTGCGTGTGCGCTCACCAGCTCTCCTCTTTTTTTCTTCTCCTGGTCTGAAATGAGTGTCTTTATTGGTTGTAGCGTACAAATACCGAGGGACAAGGAAAGGCAGTGGAGGTGGGGGAGAATCGTCAAGTAAACAACATACCACACAAAAAGAAAAAAGACCTCCCCACCCACCCACACCGACCCCCACCCCCACTCCACCCCCGATGCCTTTCTGTGAACTGCCTGTGGTCAGTGTGGACTCTGATCAGTCTTTACACCCAGTATAGACGGTCTGAGTGAACGCCTGTGGGTGCCAAGACACTGCTGTTGTGGGGGACGGAGACTCTATATAGAGCAAGGCTTTAGTCCTGGGGCCACTGACCAAGATGGGTGCCCCCCAAACTCCTCCTCCTTCCAGGAAGAACAAGAAACAAGATTAGCTCAGGAGGTCTGGGTTGCTCAAACCCTGTCCCTTCCAAAGGAAGGCCTGACTTCAGCAATGGCCCTTGGCCAGTTCCCGGGAGATGAGCTCTGAGGCTGAAATATTCTGCTTGATAGGGGGTTTTGTGCATGCCTGAGGCCTTGTGTCCCATGTTACCAGTTTGATCTGATAGTTTATGCTAACAATGTGACTTGTGGTGAACACCTGCGTTTGCTCTGGGGAGCGGGCTGGAGTCTGAGTAGCCAGAGTCAGGCACACGAATGCAGCGAGCCTACACGACAGACACCCCCAGCCCCCAATAAAAACCCTGGACATCAAGACTTAAGTGAGCTTCTTTGATTGGCAACGCTGCGTGTGTGTTATCGCACACCGCTCCCGAGAGAATTAAACACATCCTGTGCAACTCCACTGGGACGGGACACCTGGAAGCTTGCACCTGGTTTCTCCCAGACTTTGCCCCACGTGTCTTTTCCCTTTGCTGATTTTAAGCCTGTGACTGTGAGTACGACAGCTTCTCTGAGTCCTATGAGTCTCTCTAATGAATTGTCAAGCCTGAGGGTAGACTTGGGGGCCCCTATCATGTACCCCACCCAGGGTGGTGGAAGAGGGAGGGTTAGGAAGGCATGCAGCAGATGTGGCATTTCACCCCGGTTAGGTCCTGCGGGAACAATGTAGGTGGAGCCCTGGGCGTACTGCACAGAATGGGTGGCCGGGACACTCGGAGAAACACTGGGTGAATGTTTCCCAGCTTACCCAGAATCCAAGGCCTCTCTGCTCATCTCCCAGTGGCCTTGGGGGTCTTGCTTTGATTCTGATCTTTTATCCAACACAGAGCTTCACCTTTTCATTTTCAGCTTTTCCAAAAAGTCTAATTGTCTTCCTTCCACCCCTCCAGTTTGTTTCTTTTGCCAGATAGTCATGTCAAAATTGGGCCCAAAACTGTAGGCAATTTCCAGATACTGGAAAGCAGAATTTACCCTGAACGACAGATGTGAGAATCTACAGTATGCCCTAGAAATGCAATACGTTACTGTGCTGGAAATTTATAGGTTATTCGAATGACATGCTGTGATCCAACAGGGAAATTAAACTTCTCAGCAATGGGTATAATCCACAGCCAGAAAACCTGAGGTTTGACCATACGTGAATACAAGCTTTTTGTGCACAATCTTACTCCTCACTTTTATCATTTTGTTGGCTTATTTATAAGATATGTTTATAAGTAAGTGGTGCGTACTTCCTGTTCACACGTATCCAGAAAAGGGCTTAGATGAGCAGGTGTTTCTGCTCACCATGCTGCCCAAGCCCGTCTTTGCATTCAACTGCAAACCTAAACATTAGGAACACTTTACCATGTCTCAGCAAAACCAATGACATCCTTGTACACGTTTGCAAAGCCTTCCTGAGGTCTCCCCACAACCAAATCTCACAGCACATCCCTCCCCTGGCCACCACATCCTGGCTGGCTTCCTCTGCATTGTGTCTCACTCCCACTACCACTGGGACCCTCAGATCCTCACCTAGACCCATGGCAAGCAAGACAGGAGTTTCTTTATTGTTTACGGCTATGTAGAAGTAGGGTTCAATGCAGAAAACAAAAGTTTGGTTATTTTAAGCAGACAGGAATTTAATACAGGAAATGAAGTAGTACAAAGCTATAGGAAGGGCTGATGGAGTGGATTCTAGGCTGGGCCTCCAGAAAGTCACCACTGGTGCTGTCCAGCTGCCATGTGCACACTGCCAGGCCCACTAACCAAGGATGCACAACTCTGCTGCCTCCACCCCAATAGCCTCTTGACCCCAGGATGCTGGGGACCGACACTGCTCCAGGACATGCCCTGTGTCCTCCACCTCGATCACCAGCAGCAATAGCCACAGGGCGAGAAGATGGCCTCTTCCTCACATCCACTCTTCAAATCTTGGCTGTGCATATAAGTGGCAGAACCTAAATGCGTGCAAGACCCTAGTTGCAAGGAAGGCTTGGGAAATGAAATGAACTTTCCAGCAGTCACAGCACAAGAAGCACACTAGGAGGTGAAGAGGCAGGTTGAGTCAGGCAAACTGCTGTGTCCAATGCACCTTGCTAAGGTCCCTCTAGGACCTAACATTCTGTGTAAGACCGGGATCCTGAGCAGGAAAAGGCAGCAGTTTCAAGGAAATGACATAAAAATGGAAGTTTGCCTTCCACTACCATCTCTTCTTTCACTACCATCTCTTCTTCCACTACTGTCTCTTCTTCTACTACCATCTCCTCAGGAAGAAGTGATTTCTAGTTCATGTGCTGGAGTGAGGAGAAATCCAGTGAAACTTGTATCTAAGGCTTTGCTTTCATGGGAAGGGAACACAGGTTTTAAAACTATGATTTCAAATTTGTAAGGTATTTCATGTATTGTAAGGGGTAGAAATGGGATCACATGATCCTCTCACCTCAGCTGGTTTTTCAAATCTTAGAAAACTCCAAGGAATAGACATTTATAAGAAGAAGCATTCATAACTGGAAAGTGAGATGCTTGAGGTATCTTAACTGGAAGAAGCAAAATGGCAAAAATCATCTAAATTTTATTCTACCTCCACAGTTCTACCTGCTTATTTTGCAAAAATGTTTATTTTCTAAAAGGAGACTCAGGCTCTGCTGTTGCTTGTTTATATGAGCCTGTGTGTGTGTGTGTGTGTGTGTGTGTGTGTGTGTGTGTGTTCTTGGTCTAATAGCTGCATCAGATGCAGGCACTTTCCTGAAAGTCTTTGTTCAGCTCTATGAACTCACCTCTGCTTTGAGGGGCAGCTGCAGATCCATGCAGAGGTGAGGAAACGGTATTTCCCACTTTGCCACGAAGCTCAGCACAGCTTTGGAATTTTAAGGACTGGGGGTGACTGGGAGCATGTGGAATGGATCTTGGCTTCGTGGGGGTGGGGAGGAGGACACCACGGAAAGTAACAATACTGCCACTCCTAGAGGCTTTGAGATTGGCAGACATCAATCAGGGGAGGAGTGCAAGAGGAAAAAGATGACAGATGGCAGGTAGCGATCAGAGCGGGAAGACTAGTTTTTGAGCACATGCAGGGCCCCTCTTTGGTGATTATCAAAAATATGGGGATGGGGAAGGGAAGGACTTGAAGAGGTGAGGCAGGTGGGTGCAAGTGGGGGCAAAAATAGAAACTTTGACTGATTGATAGTACCATAATTTTACTTATATCTGCAGACTGAGAAAGTGGAAAATTTAGATTATGTGTAGTCCTTAGAGGTAACAGGAAAGAAACATGGAAGATAGGGCACCTACCACGTGGCATTTACTATCATGGACCTCAATAGGTGGTGAGGTTGACTTGTCAGTGGGTGATGGTGGCTGGTCTGTCTCCTTGGGCACTCAAGGACCTGAGACCGTTTTTGGTATTTCAGACGTTCTCTCCTTTCCATTTCACTCCTGTCCCCGACCCCCTCCCCAAATATATGTACATGTAACCGTTTCACTTCTGCCTAAACTTGAGGGAATTATTTACACTCTACAGTACTTCAAAAAATTATTCTGAAGATTGGGAATTAGTAGGTAGTGCATTAGCACTTGCCCATGGTGATGATGATGGTGATGATGATGATTATTTAAGGAGATCAAAAAGGCATGAGGGGATGTGACAAACCTACTAAAACATATTTCTATTTTCATCCAACTTGTCCTGCCTGCTTAGCTTGCAACTCTTCTGACTGCTTCCAAAAAATCTTTTGATCTAGCCCCTGGAGAGTGGGCCTGGACTCCGAGTCTGGAGCTGGAAGGCATCCTGGAGACAG
Source organism: Mirza zaza (assembly GCA_008750895.1). Lineage (NCBI taxonomy): Eukaryota > Metazoa > Chordata > Mammalia > Primates > Cheirogaleidae > Mirza > Mirza zaza. The sequence continues at coordinate 13,574 of VSMD01000834.1, forward strand.
CCCTTTGTTTCACGGGGAAAGAGCTAGGGCTGGAGGGTTTCGGCAGCTCTCCAACTCTATCCCTTGGGTGTTCTACCACCAAAATGCCAAAATATTTAAGGGAGCTCAACAATCACAGAGAGACCATTGCTTTCCTTTTTCAAATTCAGCAAAGTTAAAACCTCCTGACCTTTTCTGCTGAATACATGACTTAGGATTTTGAATGCAGATGGCTCCCAAAAGTTCTCTGGTTAATCGGACTTTGGGAAGACCTTCCTTAACTCTGAAATAGGGACTGTAGGGAGTATTCATAGAGGGTAAATATTTTTAGAGACGTTTTCATTTGTTTCATTACTTGGTCTCTATATTTCTGTTCTCTCTTTCCTACAACAAAATGAGATGTGAAAAGCAGAATTAAAAAAAAAAAAAAGACCAAAGAAAGAAAGTAAGAAATACGGTACTTGAGGTGGGGATGGGGATAGGATGGAGACTTGTCTAATGAGAGAGAAATGCATTTAGGACATCTGCTTTCGAAAGGTATATCAACTATTTCTAGGATAACTCTGAAGGAAGAGTCCAAGAAACTTGAGAATGTGATTCTAGGAATTCAGATGAAAGACATAAGAACAATAGGAGCCTTAAGAGCTTGAGAGTTTGTGGATTTCAAATCCTCTGTACTGGCACATGAACAAAAGATTGTTTAAATGCAGGATTTCTTAATCTCAGCACTATTGACATTTTGGACCAGATGATTCTTCGTTGTGGGGGTCTGTCTTGAACGTGTGCCTACTAGGTGCATGTAGTCCTGATCACCAAAAATGTCTTTAGACACATTGATATGTTGTCCCTCAGGGGACAAAATTGTCTCCAGTTGGGAGCCACTGTTTTAAAGTAGGCTTGGATGTTGGTGCACAGACTCACATTGGAAACACGAGTACAAGGGAAGAGAATGAGGTTGCTAGCATTTGGAACCTGGAAAAGTAGCAGTTCCATTATAATCTTACATACTTCTTTGAAGAGTGTCTTTAGGACCTCAGGAAACACCTCCTCCTAGCATTTCCTGAGCATGCCAACTTATCATGGTATCTTCATTGATTAGGGCTTTCTCTACTGGGCAGGCTGCCACTGACCCTTCAGTCTCCAAAAGCTAAAGTCTTGCCCCTTGAGCTAGGCTCTTCCAGCAATCTCCCTTTCCTCCCTGTCACTAATGTCCTAAAGAAGTTCAAAGGTCATTTACTATCCCACTAGTGGAATAGTTCCTGTGAGGGCTTTTCCAGGAAAATTCCAGGAATTTTCCAAGTCAAATTCCAAGACTTCCTGGAAGAGGGGATAAAAGTTCAGTGCTGACCCCTCTACTCTGAAATGGGATATTAGGGTTCAAATCAGCCAACAGTCATACAAAGCACTGTTGCCTGGAGTATCTCTGTGATTCACTCCCAAAGCAGGCACTTATCTGGGCCCTCAGTGAGTCTCTGCCTGTGACTATGTGTCTGACCCTGAGATGGGTTTTCTTGATTCAAAGATTGGAAACAGCTCTATAATGTATCTCTTCCTTTCCTCTCCTTATCTCCTCTGTAGCAAAAAGGGATTTGGGAACTCCAGTCATGGCTGTGATACTACCTTGTCTCTGAGGCCTGCATGAGCCAATAGGCAGTGGAATTTCTGGAAGGAGTGCCTTTGATATTCGCAGGGCTTTAAGAGCCCCTGACACTCCTGTGTATATGTAACTGACAACCAATCTATAGCAGACATCCACTGGTTTCAGATGTTAGGGGCAGACTTCATTCATTCATTTAACTATTGAATACCAACCATATGCCAGGTACTGGGTTAGGTGCTGCGACAGGAAGAGACACGATTCTGCCTTGAAGGAATTTATCATCAAGCCAAGAAAATTGAAGAATAAAGTGTTGTAATAGGGAAGCCCAGGATGTTAAAGGAACACTTTCAAGAGTGCAAACAAGGGTTGTCAATGACATCTAAAATCATTAAGTGAAAGGGTGATGGAAGACTTTATAATAGATGGTTCAGCTTTCTAGAATCTGAACTCAGTGATCAATCCTAAATCACTCTAAAAGTGAAATAGCCAGTTATTTGTTCCTCCCAGTATGCTGGAGATAGAAAGCACACAGCACCATTTAGAGTATTACTGCCAAAAAAGAAAAAAAGAAAGACTGAATCTAGTTAAGTCTACTGATTTACAGGAAACACAGGGAATAAAGGGAATAAAGGAACATGTCAAATAACACCATGAGGATACAATCAGGCAAAATTCAGAATGAGGAAAATTCCTGGGGAAAATAACCTAGTTTCTTTAACAAATAAATTGGATTAAATAGAAAAATAATAATAATAATAGAAACTTACGACATTAAAAAATATTTGGGCGAAATCAACCAAATGCAATGTGTAGATGTGGTTTAAATCTTGATTCAAACAATTCAACCATAAAAAGACATTTCTGGGACAAATTACCTGAATTTGAACATAGAGTAGAAATTAGATGATATAGATATTATTATTAACTTAAGAATAATAATGGTATTGCAGTTTCTAAAAAATGAGTCCTTATGTTAAAGATAGAGAAGAAATAATTCACAGATTAAATGATAGGACGTTGGGTTAGCTAAAGTACTACAGATATATTCATGTATTACCTGTACGATTAAAAGTAAATGGTAAGAAAAAGAAAAAATAAACTGTAGGGACTTGGCCTTTCTTATTGGCCACTAACATACATGAGAAACTTCATTTCATCTAAGGAGTTGGAGTAGAAGGCAAGCCTATAGAAACCAGGTTCCAAACATATAGACCATTTCAGGTGAGGCCTTCTGGAGGGAAGCAGAGAACCAGGCGGCGTGTGTTCTCAGCTGTTGCATCCAAGCGTGGTCTACGGCCCAACAGCACTGGCATCTCCTGGGTTATCATAGATGCAAAATTTCGGGCCCATCTCAGACCCACTGAATCCCAAACTGCATTTTAACAAGATCTCTAGGTGATTCACATGCACATTAAAGTCTGAGAAGCACTGCTCTAAGCGCATGCTCCTCTTTTAATAAAGTTGCTTCTTTTCCCACCTCTGAAAGCTCCTAGTGACCAAATCTAAGATTTCATGCAGGATCCCCTGAGAGCAAAGATTTGTGTATTAATCTGTTGCAACACCTACACCGGTTCCCTTCCTAATGGCTGATCCGCCATCTATTCCTGGCCCCCAGCCACACAACATCCTCCCTGCCATGCTTCCTAATTGGTAATCTGCCACCCATGACCTTGGCCAGATGGTGTACTGCCTTGGGACCTCTGGCCTCATCAGCTGATTCCACACTCAGGCAGAAGCACATTACAAAGGGAGGCTCGTGCCCAGAGCATCCACAGAGATGGATGGCCCCCCAAAGATTGTGGCATGCAATTAAAGGGAAAGAACTCTATTAAATATTTTTATGAGGGGCCAAAGCCCTTTAGAGATAGGGGTCACCAGCCCTGCCATTAATCTAGTCTTGCTCTGTCCTCCAAATAGAAAATAGTTTACATATGGAGAGATAGGAGGAGGGCATAGGGGCAGCTGTGGAGTGCTTCAAGCCCATTCAGATAAGTGGGACTTTCTTCTACCCTCCCTCTTCCCAAGACAGGGAGAAAGGTTTGTCTCCATTAGTGTTATCTTGCCTTTTGGGCAGAGCCAACTTGGGGGCAGCATCTATGTCTTCTTTGTGATTAACTTTTGTTCGTGCACATGACTATGTAAGGAATACTGATTCTGGTGATTGCTTTGATTAATAGGGTCTGAGGAATTTCGCACTTAATACCTGAGTTGATAGGAGGCATGTAGCACCGTTCTCATTCTCAGGGAACTGGCAACCATATCACAGCCTGTTTTATGAAGTGTCTCGGAAGAACTCTTCCCCATATTTCTGTTTTTTTGTTGTTGTTTTGAGACAGACTCTTGCTCTGTCACCCAGGCTAGAGTGCAGTGGCTTCATCATAGCTCACTGCAACCTCAAACTCCTGGCCTCAAGCGATCCTCCTGCCTCAGCCTCCATGCACACCATCATGCCCAGCTAAGTTTTCTAATTTTTTGTGGAGACAGGTTCTCGCTCTTCCTCAGGTTGGTCTCCAACTACTGGCTTCAAGCGATTCTCCTGCCTCGGCCTCCCAGAGTGCTAGAATTATAGTATGAGCCACCTCACCCGACATCCATATTTCTGAATATTTGCCATCAGATATATCCCAAATCTTCAAGCCTGACGCTTTTTGTTCTGTTTCAGCTGGTTGAGGATCAAGAAGATAGGACAGAGTAGTAGGACTGTGCATAGTGGTTTAGGGTATGGGCTCTGAAGTCAAATTGCTTGGCTTTAAATCCAGTTTTGCTAGTTGTGTAACATTGAAATAACCCCTCTGTGCCTCAGTTTCCTACATGGAAAATGAAAATGATGATGACATCTACCCTGAAGTTTGGTTGTAAGGATTAGATGAGGTAATAAGTGTAAAGTGCCCAGAATAGCACCTGGCATAGAGTAGGTCCTCATTAATGGTACTTATTATGACCTGTGTAAATACCATATTCCAACACCATTCTCCAACGCCGCCTGGGTGTCTTGCAACTCAATTCACTCCTGAGTTAGTGCAGACCCCACATTTTAAGGGCAAAGTCCTTTGATTCTGATACTACTACCTACCTGAGGTTAGCATCAGATCTCACAAGTTAGAGGTCAAGATCCGCAATAAGATTGCCCTTACTTCGGATGCTAGCCAAAAGTGGTGTCCCTAGGATGCCTACCTTTCTGTTGTGTTTGGCTACAAATTTAGGCATTCCCATGACCCCATTCAGATTTGATCATTTAATAGAATGATTCACAGAACTCACTGAAAGCACTATACTTATAATTAAGGTTTTATTATAAAGGCTACAACTCAGGACCAACCAAATAGAAGATGTGGGCAAAAGGCTCAGAGCTCCTTTGCCTTCTTGGGTGTGCCACCTTCTAACACATCCATCTCTTCACCAAGCAGGAAGCACCTCTGGACTCTGGTCTTCCGAGTTTTTATCTAGGGTTTCATTACCTAGCTATGATTGATTAAATAATTGGCCAAGTGATTGAACTCAATCTCTAGCTCCCTTTCCTCCTTGGAGGTCAGGTAGTGGGGCTGAAAGTCCCAACCTTCAAATCACATGCTTGGTGTTTCAGGCATGGTCAGTCTGTTCCTTGATACTGTCTAAGGCCACACCACAAGCCACCTTAAGATATGGGCTCTGACATCATTATTGTAAACTCAGGTATGATCAAAAGGGGCTCTTAAGAAAACAAAAGATACTCCTATCACTCAGAAAATTCCGAGTTTTCTGAAACTGTGTGCCAGGAACCAGGGGCAAAGACAGCTATATTCTTTATTATATCACAGTCAACAAATATTCTAAGCACTATCTTGAGTCAGGTACGATGCTAGGCATTGGGGATATAAGAAGAATAATTTATATTTTCAATGGTTTTCTTTAGACCATAAGCCTGGAAGATAGTGCCATATTCAGACCATGAATTGGGGCTACTACCTTTGCTTCATCATAATAACTACCCATAAAGAACTACATCTTAGGGGTTTTTGAGAATCACAACCTTTTCAAGCAGTGGGGCACCTAAGGAGTTACTAATACAACTCCACCCCTTTACAGATGAGGAAACCAAGAGTTAACTGCCCAAAGACTACACCCATTCAGTGATATAGGTCATGGCTGCCAATCCAGAGCTATATCCACCTCGCCGTGAGCCACAGGATCAGAGACATCAGCATCTGTGACAAAGGTGGGCAGTAGGTATTTACCATTCTTTGGATTAAAGATCTAGTCATCCTCTTCCGCCTACTTACTATTATGCCTTTCAGAGTTGGCTTGGGAGATACATAGGACATGCTAATGAGAGCTGTCAGTCTGAGGAATAGACTACCATAGTGTACTCCCTTCTCCCCCCTCCTCTCAGCTCTTCCACCACCAACTTCCACCCTTGGAGGAAAGGCCCTAAAACTTTAGCAAGTTCATTCTACTCAATATTTTTGGAGGCACCCACTGTGTATAAAGTATCCTACCAACGGCTGAGTATACAGAGCTGAATAAGATTTGGTCTTACATAATAACATCTATGTACATAACTTAAATGAAAAACAAAAGTGAGAAATATGGTAACAAAGACAATATGCTATCAGAATATGAGGGGAAGAGAGATTAATTAAGGTGAGAGGTTCTAGTGAAACTCTATTTTATTAAGTATTAACCCCTGCTGTTGGACTCTAGGCCAATGAGAAAGGATGAAAAAGCTAAAATATGTTGAGTACTGGCTATGTTATGCAAACACACATTGTATTTTACTTTCCTTCAAATCACCCAAATGAGGTTTCCAAACAATTTTGCCAACCCAGGTGACACCCAGTGGAACAGAGATAAGCTATCCCTGCAGAGCTTTGCCCAAATTGCAAAATAGTGAGTAAAATCAAATTTGCTGTTGTTCTAAGCCACTAAGTTTTGGGATGACTTGTTCAGCAGCATAGTAACTAGAAAAAAATGAGAAAGATGAAATTAACAATATTTCTAAAATTATTTTACTTTATTAATGGTACAAAAATCTTTTGTACTCTTTTAATATTATAATTTATAATAATATTTTTAGTAAGAGCAATGAAGTTGGATATAACCTATTTAAAAAAATACTTAATTTAATATTTTATGATGCAGTAATTCAAAGTTGTGGTTCTAAGCCCAGTTTATATCCCCACTAGATTTTCATGGCAGACATAGCCAAAATGATACCTCACCTTATGAAGATCTATATATTAATACCATATAGGTCAAATCCTGTGGTTAATGATACCGATCTGTATTTCAAAGAGTCTTTGATAATTTTTAATTTTTTGGCTACCTTTTTGTCAGATTCAATTATGTTGATTTTGCTTTTAGCTCATAGCATGGCTGATGAGGACTCATGCCAAGAATAGAATGTTGGCTCTGTCATTCTGTTGTTTGCTTCAGTCTGCTATGTCTTTGTAGGAATCTCTCAATGCCACTAATTCATTTAGCGAGGAAGAATTTGGTTAAACCAGGTTAAAAAGAAAATTACAGTCAACCCTTGAACCACATGGGGGTTACGGGCGCTGACCTCCCCTAAACCCAGCACAGTTGAAAATCTGAGTATAACTTTTGACTCCCTCAAACACTTAACCACTGATAGCCTACTGCTGACCAGAAGTCTTACTGATAACAGTCGATTGATACATGTTTTATATATTATATACTTACCATATTCTTACAACAAAGTAAGCCAGAGAAAAACATTATTAAGAAAATCATAAAGAAGAGAGAAAATATGTACGATTCATTAAGTGAAAGTGGATAATCATAAAAGTCTTTGTCCTCATCTTCACGTTAAGTAGGCTGAGGAGGAGGAAGAAGAGGAGGGGTCGGTCTTGCTGTCTCAGGGGTGACAGGGGTAGAAGGAGGTCTGTCTATAATTGGACCCGCGAAGTTCAGACTCATGTTGTTCAGGGGTCAGCTGTAGTCGCTGGTACGCCCACACTTTGCTTTATCATGCCTCGCTTTATTGTGCTTTGCAGGTAGTGTGTTTTTTACAAATTGAAGGTTTGTGGCAACCCTGTGTAAAGCAAGTCTATCAGTGCCATTTTTTTCCAACAGCATGTGCTCACTTTATGTCTCCGTATCACATTTTAGTAATTCTTGCAATATTTCAAACTTTATTATCATTATTATATCTATTATGGTGACCTGTGGTCAGTGATCTTTGATGTTACTATTTTAATTGTTTTGGGTCACCACGAATGGCACCCATATAAGACAGCAAATGTAATCCATAAATGCTGTGTGTGTTCTGACTGCTGCACTGACCAGCTGTTGTTCTCTTGTCTCTCTCCCTCTTCTTGGGCCTTTCAAATACCTGAGACACAACAATATTGAAATTAGGCCACTTAATAACATTGCAATGGCCTCCAAGTGTTCAAGTGAAAGGAAGAGTCGCACATCCTTCACTTTAAAACAAAAGCTGGAAATAATTAAGCTTAGTGAGGAAGGCATGACAAGAGCCAAGATAGGCCAAAAGCTAAGCCTCTTGCGCCAAAGAGTTAGCCAAGTTGTGAATGCAAAGGAAAAGTTCTTGAAAGAAATTAAAAGTGCTACTCCAATGAACACATGAGTGATAAGAAAGCAAAACACTTTTATTGATGATATGGAAAAAGTGTTAGTGGTCTGGATAGAAGATCAAACCAGCCATAACATTCCCTTAAGCCAAAGTCTAATCCAGAGCAAGGCCCTTACTCTCTTCGGTTTTATGAAAGCTGAGAGAGGTGAGGAAGTTCCAGAAGAAAAGTTTGAAGGTGGTAGAGGTTGGTTTGTGAGATTTCAGGAAAGAAGTCATCTCCATAACATAAAAGTGCAAGGTGAAGCAGCAAGTGCTGATGTAGAAGCTGCAGCAAGTTATCCAGATGATCTAACTAAGATTGTTGATAAAGGTGGCTACACTGAACAATAGATTTTCAATGTAAGTGAAACAGTCTTCCACAGGAAGAAGATGTCATCTAGGACTTCAATAGCTAGAAATGAGAAGACAATGCCTGGCCTCAGAGCTTCAAAGGACAGACTGACTCTCTTGTTAGGAGCAACTGGTGACTTTTAAAGTTGAAGCTAATGCTTATATACTATTTTAAAAATCTTGTTAGGAGCAACTGGTGACTTTTAAAGTTGAAGCTAATGCTTATATACTATTTTAGGCCCTTAATAATGATGCTAAATCTACTCTGCTTACGCTCTATCAACAGAGAAACAAAGTTTGGATGCCGGCACATCTGTTTATGGCATTATTTACTGAATATTTTAAGCCCACAGTTGAGACCTACTATTTAGAAAAACAGGCTCCTTTCAAAATATTACAACTCACTGACAATGAACCTGATCACCCAAGAGCTCTGATGGAGAGGTACAAGGAGATTGTTTGTCTTCATGCCTGCTGACACACCATCCATTCTGCAGCCTGTGGATCAGGGGGAAATTTTGGCTTTCAAGTCATATTCTTTAAGAAATACATTTTGTGAGGTGATATGTACCATAGATGGTGATTCTTCTCCTAGATCTGGGCAAAGCAAATTGAAAACTTTCTGGAAAATATTCACTGTTTGTTCATATTAAGAACATGAGTTCTTAATACATGGGAGGAGGTCAACATAGGAACATTAACAGAAGTTTGGAAGGCGTTGACCCCAGCCCTCATGAATGACACTGAGGGGCTCAGGACTTCAGTGATGGAAGTAACTGTGGATGTGGTGGAAAAAGCAAGAGAACTAGAATTAAAAGTGGAGCCTGAGATGAGACCAAATTGCTGCAATCTCATGTTAAATCTTGATCGGATGAGGAGTTGCTTCTTATGGATGAGCAAAAAAAGAGGTTTCTTGAGATGGAATGTATTCCTGGTGAAAATGCTGTGAATATTGTTGACATGACAATGAAGGATTTAGAGTATTTCAGCAACTTAGTTGATAAGGCAGCAGCAGGATTTGAGAGGATTGAGTCTAATTTTGAAAGATGTTCTACTTTGGGTCAAATGTTATCTAACAGCATCTATGCTACAGAGAAATCTTTTGTGAAAGGAAGGGTCAATCAATGTGGCAAACTTCATTGTTGTGTTATTTTAAGAAATAACCACCCCAGTCTTCAGCAGCCACCACCCTGATCAGTCAGTAGCCATTATCATCGAAGCAAGACCCTTCAGCAGCAAAAAGAATACCACTTGCAGAAGGCTTGATGATCATTAGCAATGTTTAGCAATATGGCATGTTTAAGTTAAGGTATAACATATATGTTGTTTCTTTAGACATAATGCTATTGCACACTTAATAGACTACAGTAGAGTGTAAACATAACTTTTATATGTGTTGGGAAACAAAAAAATTTATGTGACTTGCTTTATTTTGATATGTACTTTATTAGAGTGGTCTGGAATCAAACCTGCAATATCTTGGCAATATACTGGTTTTTGTTGTTGTTTTTTTTTTTTTTGAGACAGAGTCTCACTGTGTTGCCTGGGCTAGAGTGCTGTGGCATCAGCCTAGCTCACAGCAACCTCAAACTTCTGGGCTCAAGCAATCCTCCTGCCTCAGCCTCCCGAGTAGCTGGGACTACAGGCATGTGCCACCATGCCCAGCTAATTTTTATATATATATATATTTTTAGTTGGCCAATTCATTTCTTTCTATTTTTAGTAGAGATGGGGTCTCACTCTTGCTCAGGCTGGTCTCGAACTCCTAAGCTCAAACAATCCTCCCACCTCACCCTCCGCGCCCGGCCTTGGCAGTATACTGTTTTTGCAGTGATCTGATCACACCCTCTCAGTTTTCCACCCTCAAGGCCTCCTCCTCACCCTCTGGATAAATATCCAAGCCCCAAATCTGGCAGATCATATCCTCTGCTCTGTCACATGCACCCAGACACCAGCCTTTTCAAACCAGTTATAGCCTTTGTTCAGTGTCTCACAATGAATGGTTATAAAATAAATCGATAAGCATGAATTTAAAGTCAAATATGCAGAAAACAGCAACTCTTTCAAATGCATCTACCCCTTGTGAATGATGGAAGAGAAAAGGAGTCCCATTTACTTGTATGATAACCTTACATGAAACGGTGTCTAAAACTAACAGGACAAACATTCTCTTAAGTCGCCTGAAACTGCAGGGCTGGAAGAGCGGGTGGGGGAGTCCTTGTCATACCTAAGCAGTCTGTGGCATATTTGTCTCTTGTGACTTACTGTGGAAGTATAATAACGATCATCTAATGACGATCATCCAATAATTAGCTTTGATCACCTTCTCTTTAAATGTGTGATCTTTAGAACTGTGTTATTTTTTAAGCATGGTTCCCATTATCCCCAAGAGCAAGACTTTTGACATGGTTCACAACTTTAGTTTTAAGACAGGCATTCATGGCAAAATCTAATTTTGTTAACCCCCAAAAAATTCTTTTGTAGCGAATCCTTTGAAGAACTCATCTGTGTAAAGTAGGTATATTTATATTCCTATTTTCCTTTAGGGATGAAGAAGGAAAACGGAGTAGGCAAATGCATTCAGCTCGCCAGTTATTAATGCTGTGGATTATTAATACATTCTCTGTGGATTATCAGGGGTGTGTTTTTCATTCTGGGCCAACCCCAACCAGTGTACCGGGGGAATAAAAACTCATTTTAAAATTAGCCCAAGCAAAAATAAATAATGAGGAAAGAAAATGCTTTGTAAAAAAAGAATAATATGATGTAGGTGAAAGCCAGATAATATGATTTTGCTCAATCGCCACTTTAGACTGTCTTCTGCTGCTTTGCCTCCTGTTTGCATGCATAATTGAATGTTGACAACACAATGAAAGTAAACATTTATGAGACAATATTCTACCCAGATGATCAAGATTTGCTAAACCTGCCTTCAAAGGCCACCCCTTCCTTTAGGAAATGTCTCTCTTTTTCAGAGACCATGGATCCTGAGATTTTAGGTCTGATTTGCCTTTCTTGGGTAACTGATGGACCTTCTATGAACGGAGCCAGACTCCATACCTCAGGGTGTCCTGGGGCCCTAACAGCATTTCTTCATGAAATTTCCATGGACTTTCACAATTCCTAAGAGATCCTAAGATGACATTTCTTAATGCTCACATTTACTTGTTATTAATATTTTCCCCTTCTTTTCTCTTTTTTCATCTTTTGGGAAGCATTCTAAAGATGTAGGCTCCTTCCTTTTTCAGGTATGTAGTGACCTAAACATCTCGGCTCCTTGGCAATCTCAGTCTGTGAGTTTCTTCATCCCCTTCTTATCTGTCTTTTCACAGAAGTGATAGCATCCAAGTTAACTCGAGAGGAAAGGGTATAATTCATTTTATACACTTTCAAAAAATGATAAGGCTGTATGTATGTGATGACAGTGTACCAATTGTGATGACTGACTTGAAATATAAGGTTTCTAATACAGATAGAGGAAAACTAATAGTTTGATGGCAAATTCGCTTTCCTATCTAGGGTAAGAGTGTCCAACAGTGCCAGTTTAAACTTAGTGGAGTAAATATCCAGGAAAGCTTTTCTTCTCCTGCCTTGATGAACAGTAGCATATATCAGAGCATTGCAAATTGTGAAATAATCCCTTGAGGGCGTCCCACTGGGATTCTAGCAGCCACCTCCAGGAGCCAGTCAACCTCCATGGACTGCTCTAGGGAGAGTTCCTTTGACCTTCCAGAGTTGCTTGCCACGCTTCTATGGGCAAGCCATTGACCTGAGGGATGGAAGGCAACTGGTTTTCTTATCCACCGCTGGAAATTACAGTATTTTCATAGACTCTCCTTAGGAAGTGAGGGAAGTGTCTTCTTTTATTCCTTTTGTTATAATGTTAATTAACTTGTGCCTTGAACTTCATGCATAGTAAGTGAAATTGGTCTTCTCTAACTGCCTACATGGGTGGGTTACTCAGCAGATTTCACTATAAAAAATTGATTTTTTCTTCCCTTTCATAGTTTCCATTTTTCAATCTAGACTTACAAATGTAGTCATTGAAAAAAAAAAAAAACTAGCCTTTGGGCCTAATGTATTTTTTTTTTTTCATTAAAAAAAAAAAGATGGAACCTATATTGGCCTGACTTCCTTTTGTCTGAATAAAAGCTTAAGAACAGTATAAAAGGGTTGCATGTGCTGAAATGTTGCCCAAGGATATGTGTTATTATTCCTCCCCCCTTGACCAGCAGGGTCTCAGTTCTCTTTCCCTTTCAGCCTTTTGTTTGAACAGATGGGATTGGGGAATCTAGGGGAAGAAAGCCATTCTGTTCTCATTAACTCTCCCCATACACAAATACAACCTGGGCTTCAGGGATTCAGAAACGGGACAGCTCCCACTCCATTGCCATTGAGACCTGACATGCCAGGTACAAAGAAAGCCAGGCTGCAGACCCACCTCCCTGTATCAACCAGACCACGAACCAGTGAAATTACATTTATGTAGGTTTTTAGAAACACATTTACAAAAATATGTGCCTATATAATATGCAACACAAACATGTGTGTAGAATAAATCAATCTGTTACATACATTATATTTAGCATATATTATTTTCAGAAATTCCTTCGTTGTGTGTAGTGATATCTTAAGTGCAAATAATATATTTGTGATGAAAGATAAAGGTGTTCTGTGAACTCTACAGTCCTTTGTACATTTATTATATCTTTTCTCTGTACAACAGGGTTAAAATATATGGATTGCGGTTGGGTTCCTATGATTTCATGCTCCTTTGTTCAGTTGTGCTGTAAAAAATATTATTAAGGTTTCCAGTTTGGATGGTCTCGCTGTTTGTCAAAGCATTCCTGACCAAGAAAAATGTCACGAAAAAAATTTTAAACTATAGACCAAATATTGAAAGCTCTCTCTTTATGGTCCTTCTAAAAGTATAAGATGTTTTGAATATTTTTGAGAGAAAGGGAAAGGTTTTGCAGAACCAGATGAGAGTGCTTCCCTCCCAGTGAACTAATTCCCGGAAGTGCTATCTTTTGTTCTGGATGTGGATTAGAAAGTGGTCTGCCCTATTTGTTAGATCATATTTGCTTTTAAATCTCTGTCTATCCTCATTACTGTGATAAGGGTACTGAGGCAAAGATGAAGAGAGCCTGAAAAGATGTCTTCTCACGGCTAGATGCACCTGAGCTTTTGACGACATGAGCCCCAAGTCTCAGGAGGGCAAGGGAAAAAGAAAACTGTGTCCAGGAGCAGATACATTTATATTTCATACACGGCCATACAGTCGCAGTGCAGTCCCAGAGGAGCACTAGGCTCCTCTTCTTCTTCCAGGACTTCTAGAAGTATGGACTATGCAGAATAAAAATGAAATGAAGCTGTCTGGCAGCATCTCTCTTGGTGAGATCTCCAAACGAGGCAGGGAGGAGAGAGGGGGATTATTTGTATCAAAAGACAGAGCATTTCCAAAGGATAAACAATCTTTTGTAGTTTTATCAAACATTTCTTGGAGTTTGTCGTAAACACAAATTAGCTCATTTTATTTACATCTCAAGAAGCTGAGGCACAAAATGCCCGAAGTCTGAGTTTATGATCAGAAAGAGAAACTGAGTAAAATTTTTGCTTTTTATTAGTAATTGTTAACTCATGAACACAGGATGCCAAAGAACCAGTTGAAAAGAAAATATTTAGTCAACTGTCCAGATTACATCGAAATCTGCTGATAATTAATGTGGAGTTATTCAGTTTTTACCCACATTGTTTCCTGCTCTATGGAAAAAGACATAGAACTGGACTTTAACTAGAAAAGCATGGGATATCTCTGAGCAGTTTTACCTGCACAATCGGTTCAGATTGACGAATCTGAGACAGGGGAGAATGACTATAAATTGGACAAACAACTGCAAGGAAGAAAGGCGAGTGATGAAAGGCAGCCAGTCCCAAGGGGAGGTGTCCAGCAGGGTGCAGCAGGGTCAGGACCGGTTTAGTCCTGTTTAATATTTTCATTACCCATCCGAAGGGGGAGGGGAGACGGCACAAAGATGAACCCGCAGATGGCTACTCATTACAGAGGATTTGCAGACCCCAGGAAGAGCCGGGCAAGATCCTGAGGTTAGTTTGGAAAGTGGTCAGGAAAGAACAAAGAAGATAAGGCTGGAAAGCTGTGAAGTGGTGAGGGCAATAACTCCAGTGCAATGGGGGAAAGGCATGTCACACTGCAGGGCTTCTGAAAGCACCCTGGCTGCGGTCGCTGATGCAAGCAGATTTCACCCCTGCCTGTTGGGGAGCAGGCACATTGTTTTAGGTTTTTGGACTGCCAAAGTAAAGGTATTTACTACCTGACATTTATGAGAGTGTCCTTATATTGCTGCATTTAGTTATAAGAAGACAAAGGGAATTTAAGTTAGAATCTCTGACTTCATAATTGCCGATGCCCCTGCTGAGGGGTGATTTAAGGCATATGCAAGACTGAAAGAAAAGACCAGTATGCAACCAGGATCTGTGCCACAGGGCCCTATGGAAGGCTATTCTTTGATATGCACAGGCAGCCCCCTGTCCTCAGAGGCTGTCTTCGCTCTATGCACCTGGAACCTTACATGCACAGCTAGCGCCGCCTTTCTTCAGCAGAGCCCGACCCACCAGCCTGGCCTCCCCAGGACTGACATTTCCCCAAGGCTCGCCTTCTCTGCCTCCTTGTTTGAAGTGATGCCCCTGAAAGTTCTGCAAGTATGTCCTCTGTCTTCCTTATTTGTTCAACAAAGAGAAGTCATCATCAACTGATTAGATCGCCTTCATATCCGGAATCCTCTGTGGCTCCCCACTGCCTGTATGAAACTAGCAAATCCTAAACACTCATTGGCTTAGGATTCTGGCCCTCTCCCAAAGAGCATAAAGGTTACTGCATTGTCCCTGGAATTAGGCTGATTGGCTTCAAATTGCATTACCCGCCAAATGCCCAGCACTTTAGGCACTTTCTTCAACTACGAAATGAGGATGATGACAATAATCTCTGCCTTCTACTGCTGCTCTAAGGGTCAAGGGAGGCGACTATATGTCGAGGGCTTATGCAGTGTCTGGCACACTGCGAGCTCACTGGATGTCAGCCACAGCTTCTCATGCAACAATTATTCACAATCTAGCCCTAAATAGCACTTGATGGAAGTGATCTTTTAGAAGTAATCTTCCTTGTTTTATTTGTGATATGTGCTTTATCTTCCAGGAAAAATATTTAATCTATCATATGAAAGTAATATTTTCCTGCAGAAGCTCCATAACCTGCTTCATGTTCAAACATGTGCTGATGTTTGTAATGGGTGCTTGTAACTCTGCTGGCCTCATAGCTTGTCATATAGCATCCTTGTCATATAGCATCCTTTACCCTCTGATCTCGGCCCAACTTTCCAGCCTCCTCGTCCACCCCTCCTCTTTCCTGGGGTCCTCACAGCATGCCTTTAGTCATATCTGATCACGTGCCTTTCTCTAATCCACCATGGACATGATAACTTGTGCTATTCTCCCCAGCTTACACATCTTAGATTTCCATGCCCCTGTGTGTATTCAGTTACACATAGTCATAAATCCCAGTTAATCTCTTTAACAATCAAGATGGTACTTCTTCTGTGTAGCCTTGCAGAACCACTCCCCTCCACTCCTTCCCTGGGAAAACTAGGCTCTTCTCCTGGGTTCCCACCTTGGAACTCCTGCACGTCTATCTCTGCATCCACTGCATGTCTGTCTCTGTCACTCTCTATTCTGACAGCTGCAGGGTCCGAATTGTGTCTTACTCAACCTATATATCAAGGTCCTGGCACAGAAGTTCTTAATACATGTTTACCAAGTGTCTTAGCTAAACTTGTCAAATTCATGAATGGAAGTTGTTCTTGCTAGAGAAAGGACAGAAAACCCAGAAAATCCAAAGATCGCCTGGGAAAGGAGCAGGTCTGAGGTCTGGATAGAGGCGAGAGCCGGGTCCAGGTATTAGGACCCCTGCTGGAGAGAGAAAGTGAGCGTAAGTAGCTTTGAAAGGAAGTCTGGAACTGGGAGCCGGTTGCCTGCTGAATCGGGTCTGAGTTAGCCACAGAGAGATGTTGGAAGTGAGACTCCAAAATGCAATTCCACAGTTGGAGCTGCCTCCCTCCTCCGGTGCGGCAGCAGCACGTCTGTCCTGGGACAGGCACACAGACTGTGTAATCAGGCTCAGCTGGCAATCAGGAAGCTGCCAGACAGACGCGAGACTAAATTATCTCCCTGTCCCAGACAAAGTGGCCTTCGAGATGAGGGTTAAAACCAGTGATGGTAGGAAAAACAAAAGGAGGGAAGTGGCAGCTGCTACCAAACACCTGGCCAGTGGACGCTCCCAATCCGTCCTCATTCACTTGCAGACCCTCTAAAGCCAGGGCCGCTTCACAAGGAACGGGATTTCAGACCTATGGTATTTGGTGCCAAAGTCATCATTAGAGAAGGAAAACAATTTATGCCCACAGTGACAACGAAAGGGGGCAGAACCAATTTCCTGTCAACAGCTCTCACACTTGCCAATGGTTGGCTGAGTAAACTTGGGGTGGTGTGGGGGCTGAGGAACAATGTGTCTCGGTTTCCCCCTTGGTTAATTGAGGAGGATGTGCCCTCACATTGAAGATGCAGATGGTGAGACTTTTTTGTGATCTTTTTGATTCTGTTTTTGTGATTTGGGGGCGAGAGGGGACCTTGATCTTGTGGGCAGACCTGTATGTGTTCATAAGCTGTGGTGGAGACCGGAAAGAAAATCCAGGTAATCAAATGATCACCTAAGCAAATGGCAGCTCTCTTGCCTGCAGAGAGACATGTGTCCATGTCTATTCAGTAGATATTTACTAACAGCTCCGTGGGCCAGGCATGGTACTAGGCACCGGGCAGGCAGTGCTGAACAAAACCGCCTGAAGCTTGCCCCTGCCTTCATGAGGCTCACAGACGGGGCGGTACATGGACAATAAATAAATCTCCCTACCAGGAAATGCAAAATCGCACCTCCGCGTGCTGTGAAGAAGCAGTAGAGTGGCTATGGGGGACTTGAACTCGTCAGGGAAGGCCACCGCAAAAGTGTCAATTGCACTGAAAACTGAAGGATAAGTTGTGTTAGTTGCACAAAGAAGGGAAGGATGCGGTGGTGGAAGAGCATGGGCAGCTGCAGGCGTGCCAGCCTGCCCACATGCGGCATCAATTACTGTCTGCTCGAGACGCATTGTATGCTATTCTGTACTATTGTCCTATTAATAGCAAGGCTGCTTTCCACTATGGGGGCGTGATGAGGTGGGACTTTTCCTGAACTAGACAGTAAACTTCCATTCAGCAGGGGGCTAGAGACAGGTGTTGTGCCTCACTCAGTTTCACTGGCCAGAGGGAACAAGGTCAGGATGTCCTGAGTAGCCGGGCTTGCCCCGAGGAAGGGATTGTAGACAGGACCTGTGACATGGCACCGTCTGTATTAGTCAACCATTGCCATCAGAATGCTGGGAAACAAGTCAACATGGCACCCAGGAGCACCACGACCAGCCCTTCCGCCCTTGCTCACAGTCTGCAGGTTTTATACAATTCAGCCAATCTAGCATGGGCCACCTGGGAGGCTCTGCTTCAGGCTATGGGCTGATTAGGTGGGTCTCCTGGCTTCAGGTTGGGTTTAGGTCTGGTCCACCTGTCATTGTAGGGTCCAGGCTGAAGGGAAAGTGCTACCGAATGCTGGTTCTTCTCATGGAAGAACGCTGGATGCCAAAGCCAAGCCACAGGGCACATTTAAGGCCTCTGTCCTTATCATGTCCATTAACATTCTACTGGGTAAAGAAAGATGCATGGCATCTTTGCATGGCAAAGCTCAACATCAATGGGACAGGCATATATATATTCCATCCACAGTGGGAAAGGATAGGGAAGGAATATTCACTAAACAATAATCCAAATTATCACACCATCCTGAGACCACCACGTGGTTACCTTAGGATCAGAAATCGGTTCTCTGGAAAGTTGCTATTTGTACTGTCTGTTATAATTTCATTTTTGTTCTCCCTTAGTGTTTAGTTAAATTCTTTTTGAAAATGTCAGGTTGTCTCAGCTGTGCTATGGAGAACCAAGGGAATTGATTTTGTCCACCATTTAGCCTGAGTTTTAAATGGAAACTGACGTACCCTAGTGTGGAATCTCAAGTGGGAGGTGAGACTCAGGGAAGTGGTTTCTAAAAATTCTTGTGCAGTGGCCTTCTCCTCAGAGGGATTCTCCTTCCCGCATTCTTCTCTACCTGCTCCTTGGAGGACTCTGGGGTTTGATTTCATAAGGGAACAGCTTCCTTGCAGTGTGCATGTTGTGGCAGATTACAGCATAAATACTTGTGACGCGCTATATGTGCTAGCCAAGATGCTTCTAGTCGCCTTGTCATCATTGGAGCAGAGCAGCCTAAAACTTCCCTGTGGGCCCCGTAACATTTCCTGGGCACTGCTGAGGAAGCCAGCAGCTCCAGGAACCCAGTTTGCAAATCACAGCAAATCACTGGCCTAGATGACTTCCAAGGTCTTTCCTGTTCCAAGGCCCAGGGGTCACCTCATCTGCTATAGTGTCCCCTAAGACCAGGTGGAAGATTGGAACTAAACCTTTCCCAACAGTAGGACACCTGGCTGTAAAAGACTTGAGTCCCTTCTCTGTGCTCTTTTATGCACAAATTCTGGTTTTCAGGGATAAAGAATATATGTTAAAATCCTGAGCATGGTGTGCTACTTACAAATCTTTGGTTGTGAAGGACAGGAAAATTTTATCCAGGTTAAGTGAAAAGGGCAGAATTTACTGGTTGACACATTCAACCTCAGGAAAGACAGGGAGAGCTGATCTGAAGAAACAGTAACTAAAGATTTAAAACTTCTCCCTCTTTTCCCTCTTAACTCTGCTTCTCTTCTGTGTTCATTCTCTCATCCTGCTGTGTCTTGAGTCAGCTGTGGACTGTCATTCTTCAGGCTTAGTGACCAGAGAGGGAAACATCCCTTGACATATCATACCTGCTTGGGAGGTCTCTGCTTGGCCCATCCTGGGCTGTGTGTCCATCCTTGGACCTATCCCTGTGGACAGGGGGCGGGGCATGCTCTGCAGTGGGCAGAGTCTGCAGGAGCAACATGGCTGGGGGTAGAAGGATATTAAGAGAAGAACGGTGGGGGATGTAAGCGGAAAAGAAAAACAGCAAATATCCATTACACCCATGACTCCAAGCTTCCCTCGGTTTGGGTCCAGGGTCCGTTCACAGCATTATTGCTCCTTAAGGCTGCGCACAAACTTCACCCCAGCCAGACTGTCCCTTGCTTTTTGCTTTTGTTTCCCTTGCCTGGCATGTCCTTTTCTTCCTTCTCTGCCAGTCTAAATTCTGCCCATGTTTAATACTGACTGTGTTTAATAATCGACTCATAAAGTTCTTGAAAAATTAACAGGTATAATTTTGTCTTTTCTAGAATTTCATTTATGTAGAATCATATAGTATGTGCTCTTTTGTATCTGGCCTCTTTCACTAAGCATAATGCTTTGAGATTCACTCATGTTGTTACATATATCAGTGGTTTATTCCTCTTTATTGGTGAGTTGTCCATTATATGGATATACCATGAAGTTTTATCTTTTCATAATTTGGTTTGTTTCTAGTTTTGGGCTATTATGCATAAAGCTGCCATGAACATTTATTTACAGTTCTTTGGATATGAATTTTTTCTTGTCTTGGATAAATATCTAGGGTATTGTTAAATTGTATGGTAAGTGTATGTTTAACACTAAAAGAAACAACCAATATGTTTTCTGTAGTGGGTGAACTATTTTGTAGTACTCCTAACAGAAATGTCTGAGCATTCCAGTTGCTTCACATGTTCCCTAACACTTAGTGTGGTCAGTCTTTTTAATTTTAGCTATTCTAGTGAGTAAAGTAGTGATATCTTGCTCTAATATGCGCTTCTCTAGTGAGTAGTGATGGTAAGCATCATTTTACATGCTTATTTGCCATTCATAAATCTTCTTTGGTAAAGTATCTATGCAGATCTTTTGCTCAATTATTAATTGGATTGTTTGTCTTATTGTAAAAGTTATTTATGTATTCTGGGTGTAAGTTGTTCATCGGTTGTGTGCTTTGCAAATATGTCTAGGCAGTGTATGACTTTCATTTTTCTTAATGGCATCCTTTAAAAATCAAATTAAATTTTAATGAAGTCCAATTTATCAATTTTTTTCTTTTATGGTTTTTTCTTTTTGTGCTTTATCTAAGGAGACTTTACCCAATTAATAGTCACAAATATTTTCTCCCACATAAGCAAAATATTAATTTTTTTAGCTCTTCCATTTAGGTTCATAAGGCATTTTTATTTAATTTTTCTGTATAGTGTGAAGCGAGGTTTGAGTTTAATTTTTTTCATATGAAAATCCATTTTTCTAACACTATTTTTTGAAAGCCCTATCCTTTTCCCATTGAATTATCTTGGCAACATTGTTGAAAATCAATTGATCCATTTGTGTGAGTCTACTTCTAAGCTCTCTATTTTGTTACATAGTGTTTAGGCTTATGGCAATATAACATTATCTTCATTAATGCAGATTTATAGTAAGCCAGTAAGCCTTTCTTTTTTTCTTTTCTTTTTTTGAGACACAGTCTTGCTCTGTTGCCCAGGCTGGAGTACAATGGTGTGATCATAGCTCACTCACGATAACCTCAAACTCCTGAACTCAAGCGATCTGTCCACCTCAGCCTGTTGAGCACCTAGGACTACAGGTGTGCACCACCATGCCTGGCTAAAATTTTTAATTATTATTTTTTGTAGAGATGAAATCTTGCTGTTTTACCCAAGCTGGTTTCAAATTCTGGCCTCAAGTGATCCTCCTGCCTCAGCCTCCCAAAATGCTGGGATTATAGGCATGAGCCATCACATTCAAGCCTTATAATAAGTCTTGAAATCAAGTAGCATAAGTCCTCAAGCTTTCTTCTTTTTCAAAATTATTTTGACTAATCATGGTCCCTTGTATTTCCATATACGTTTTAAAGTTAGCTTGCCAATGTCTATAAAAATGACTCCTGAGATTTTCATTAAGATTCAACCGAATCAATATCTCAGTTTGGGAAGCATTAAAATCTTAACAATATTGAATTTTCTAATCCATAAGCATAGCGTATTGTTTCATTTATTTAGCTATTCTTTCATTTCTCTTAGCAATATTTGGTAGTTTTTAGTGTAAAGTCTTGTACATCTGTTGTTAAATTTATTCCTGTAAATGTTTCTATGGTAGGTGGTATTTTTAAATTACTTTTCAATTTTCCATTACCATTATATAGAAATAAAACTGATTTTTACATATTGACATTATAGCTTGTAACCTTGCTAATTTCCTGATTAGTTCTAAAGGGTCTTATTGTAAATTCCTTAGAATTTTCTGCAGAGGCAATCATGTCATCTACAAATGGGGACAATTTTATTTTTTCCTTTCTAATATGTATATGTTATATTTCCTTTTCTTGCCTTATTGCACTGGCTAAGCCTCCAGTACCATCTTCAATAAAAGTGGTGAGAGCTGACATTCCTGTTTAATTTTAGGAGGAAAAATGTATTCAGTGTTTCACTTGAAGTAAGAAGTTATTTAAAGGTTTTTTTAGAAATTGCTCTTTTTCAAGTTGAGAAAATTCCTTTCTATTTCTCATTTGCTGATAGTTTTCTTTTTAAATCATGAATGGATGTTGAGTTTTGTCAAGTGCTTTTTGTCCATCTATTGAAACGATCATATCTGTATTTCAGATACAAATGCTCCTCAACTTATGATGGGGTTATACCCCAATACACCCATCATAAGATGAAAATATTGTTAGTCAAAAATGCATTTAGTACACCTAACCTACTGCACATCATAGCTTAGCCTAACCTACCTTAAACATGCTTAAGAACAATTGCATTAACCTATAGTCAGGCCCAATCTAACACAAAGCCTATGTTATTTTTAAAAAGTGTTGATTGTCTCATGTAATTTATTTAATACTGCACTGAAAGTGAAAAACAGAATGCTTGTATGGGTACTTAAACTATGGTTTCTACTGAATGCATGTTGCTCTCACACCATTGTTAAGTAGAAAAATCATAAGTCAACTATCGTTACTTGGGGACCATCTGTAATTTATTTTTCATGTCTAGAGGTTTCATTTGGGTTTGTCACTGGGGGCATATCCTTGTTGCTTAGACACTTGGACAATTTGATTAGTCCTTCCCAGTATGTACTAAGGCCAAGAATTTCTTGGAAATAACCCATCAAAGAACAGACAATTTGAAGTATATAGACATGGTTATCTAGCTTATTAGTTGTGTCCCATCAGTAAAGTTGCTTAAGTTTTCTGAGTTTAAGGATTCTCATCTATAAAATTGGAGTGCATGAAAACATTAACTGAATCTGCAAGAATTTTTTTGAAGCAGCAAACAGGTGGAGTAGGTATTTGGGGCCATGGTGCCCCTCCCTCAAGCTCTGCAACCTCACCACTTTGGAAGCTGGCTTTAGTTATGAGTCAGAGAGAGGATTAGCAGTTCCTTTGCCCTCAGAAGGAGTGGCTAAGGAATGTTTCTGGATGCTACAATCCAAGACCAGACGCTGCAAGATACAGTGGCTGTTCCTGGAGCCACTAGAGGATGGTGATCTAGAGGATTTCATTCCTGCCCACGAGAGCCCACAGGCCTCAGGGCGCCACTGCAGAAGGAACCACCCCATGTCCCCATGCTTCATATTGTTCATGTGCCCATGTACTTTACAGCACTGGAGAACTCTGACCACAGGACAAAATCTCACAGAAGCTTGAGCACCTTGGCTCCATCAGGCTAGCCATGTGCTGAGGATGATAATCAGGGTCTTTCAGAGAATGGGTGGCTGCTGCCACAAGGATCCAGCAAATAGGAACAGGCAGAGAGAGGAATCAAGGGGACCATATTAAAGCATAACTCTAGAAACATAAAAGAGCCATGCATGCTGCAAATATTTGTCCTGGAATAGCTAATAAGAAAATGTTCTTTCCAATCTAAGTTTATGCTATAGCTCATGAGCCAAGAAGACAGAGCTATAAAGAAAGCTGGGCCTAGAGACACAAGCCAAAACCAGTGCTCATGTACCAAGCAGGGAATGGCATGTGTCACCTATTCTTCAGGCCCTGTGAGTAGGGCCAAGTAATATAACTGCTACTCAAGTCACGAGGACCGAAACCCTGGGTAAAATCCACAGAAAGAGAATCTCGGTGAGCAGATCCTGAGCTCTGTTTCAGTCTAGCTCCGGATTTTTCAACCACAGCTCTGGTGACATTTTTGTACTAGACAATTCCTTGTTGCGGGAAGTTGTCTTGTGCAGTGTTGAACATTCAGTACATCACTGGCCTCTGCTCGCTAGGGGCTAATAACACCTCCTCCTCTCCCTGAATTGTGACTATCAAAAATGTTTCCAGACATTGCCAAATGTCTTCTGGGAAGCAAAATTGCCCCTGCTTGAGAAGCACTGCTCTAGCCTTCAGTCTTAAGCCTCTGAAGAAGTAAAAGCACTTGCAGAAACATTTTCCTGAGACTACAGCTAGGTGTGATACACAGAACTCTGCTAAAAATCCAACACTTATGTTGACTTATTTGTATCTGTGCAGCCAGATATAAATAAGTATTAATATTTGTCTAAAATATTTTCCCCAAGCACTTAACGGAGGCGCATAGAACAGTGGTTAATTACCCAGACTCTGGAGCCAGAATCCCAGCTGCTCTGGCTGCAGCTTTACTGCTTATAATTGTGTGACACTGGGCAAAAGAATTCCACCTCTTTTCACCTCAGTTTATTTATCTGCAAACTGTCAATAATGACAGTGACCACCTTACAGGGTATCTGTGGGGACAGACATTCACCGTTGCATGTGAAGTGTGCGGCACAGCGCTAGGGACAGAGTGAGCCCTACACGTGATCTGTTCTCGCACTTCCCAGCCGGGGGTTGTGGCAGTGTTCCCAGTGCTCATAACTTCAGTGAGACTACGGTTTCTTATTCAATTTTACTTTTTTACAAGTATCTAAAATACTAAGTTAAATATCTTGCCACTTAAAACTGCTGAGAGCCTCCAATTAAATATATTAGTCCACATGGTCCTTAGTGGGGTCAGATGGGCCGGCTCCTGACTCAGGCATTCAGATTGTTTCTCAGCTGCCATGGTGGTTTTTTTTTGTTTGTTTGTTTGTTTGTTTGTTTTTTGAGACAGAGTCTCACTTTGTTGCCCAGGCTAGAGTGAGTGCCATGGCGTCAGCCTAGCTCACAGCAACCTCAAACTCCTGGGCTCAAGCAATCCTGCTGCCTCAGCCTCCCAAGTAGCTGGGACTACAGGCATGCACCACCATGCCCGGCTAATTTTTTCTCTATATATTAGTTGGCCAATTAATTTCTTTCTATTTATAGTAGAGACGGGGTCTCGCTCTTGCTCAGGCTGGTCTCGAACTCCTGAGCTCAAACGATCCGCCCACCTCGGCCTCCCAGAGAGCTAGGATTACAGGCTTGAGCCACCGCGCCCGGCCTGCCATGGTGGTTTTGACACTTGCAGAGCTTTCAATTACCTTTCTTCTTAGCCATCATGTTGTCTAGTCTGGTCTTATAATGTACTATTGTACAAAGACAAGAAATAAAATTGCTCACACTGATGCTGTGTTAGTTGTCCCAAAGTGCTGACAAATGGCCTGATGCTTGCATAAGTGGACACTGTGATTGCATCTCCTTATTCCTCTGACCTTTGACAATGTCCTGAGTGCCATTTGGGTATTCCACCCCTTTCTGGCAGCCCAGGGTTTTCAGGGAGCTGACGGCACCAGATTCTGAGTGGTTCAGTATAAGTGCATTCCCTGGACTCTATTTCTCAGAGGTGGGCACACGACTCAATTTTAGTTTATAAGATCAGAGAATACAGTTGATGCTGGTTTCTAGGAGAAAAAAATCTCTATGCTCTCTTTCTGGAAGTAGAAGAAAAAGTATAGAGCCAAGGAATTGTTTGCAATCATCATTCAATGATCAGGCACAGTGTGGATGATGAGAGTTTAAGACAAGAGAAGGCAGAGCAGAGAGATGAAAACAGAAAACATCCTAATGTCATTGTTGAGCAGATGAATCATATTGATCCTACAATCCTCCCTCTCTCTAGTTATATGAGCTATGCTAGCTTACATTGGATTTTAGTTACTTGCATCCTAATATAATTTCGGTGACATACCACTAGCTTTTATAATTATTCAGAAATAAACAATAAAAGTATAAAAACTAGACTACTTAAGGTAAGTACAACCTCCAAGAATGACAGTCAGCTCTTAAAAGCAGTTTTTGCCTATTTTTACTTATATAATCCATAGCCAAATTCTATAGACTGAATGTTTATGCACCCCTCAAATTCATATGTTAAAATCTTAACCCTCAATGTGATGGTATTTGGTGGTGGTGTCTTTAGATTAGATTATGAGGGTGTAGCCCCATAAATGGGATTAGTGCCCTTATCAAAGAGACCCCAGAGAGGTTCTTCAGCCTTTCTACCATGTAAGGATACAGAGAGAAGACGCCACCTATGAACCAGGATGGAGGCCCTCACTAGACACCAAATCTGCCAGCATCTTGATCTTGGACTTCCCAACCTCCAGAACTATGAGAAATAAATTTTTTGTTGTTGATAACCTACCCTGTCTATAGTATTCTGTTAAAGTAGTCCAAATTGACTAAGACAATAAATTTCAATTCTCTAAGACTTCTGCTTCCAGCCAAAAGGTAGTAACAGGGACCAATTTACCCTCTCGTCTAAAACAACAAAATAATTAAAAATAAAATAAAAATATTTGAAACAACACTTTGCACATTAGGCAATGAAAAAGTATGATCCCTGAGAGATGGGAAGCAAATGATTTAAACTCTATGATTGCCTCAGCATCCTGCCTAGAGAGAGCTTTTAGGCAGTGGCAGAGGAAGGGTAACCAAGGCAGAGTCCTTATGTTGAAAAGATGGAGCTGAGGGTCCAGGAGACCAAGGAGACTAAAGTTCACAGCCTAGTGCATCAAGGAAGAGAAATGCACAGAGAGAGAACCTTAAAGATTGGCAGAGAGTTGCCCTCAAGCACTGAGCAAGAGTACTGATCAATGTGTGTGTTTTAAGGAAACCGCACAAGACTGGGGAAACCAATAATCTAAAGGATTATACTGGAGGGAGGAGTGCTCACACAGAGCCAGTAATGGTTCCTGCTTACACCAACCAGACTGAAAAAGCTCATAATTCACAGGACATTGGGTAGACTTTCAGAAGAGTCCTGCCTTGATAGTGGAGAATAATTAGTCTTAGGCCAAACGGTGCCCTAGTCCTGCCAAAGAAAAATCTTAAAATTAAGACTTGAATGGATCAAAGTGTTTCCAAATAACTTAATCGCATCTCAGAACAAAGGTCAAAAAGATTTACAAAAATGAATAATACAGCATCCAATGAAGTAAAATTCACAAGGTCTGGCATCCAATCAAATACTATTAGACATTCAAAGAAGCAGAAAAATATGACTCATAATAATGAGAATTATAATAATTGAAACTAACTTAGAACTGCCACAGATGTTAGAATTAGCAGACAAGGACATTAAAACAGTTATTATAGGCCGGGCGCGGTGGCTCACGCCTGTAATCCTAGCACTCTGGGAGGCCGAGGCGGGTGGATTGCTCAAGGTCAGGAGTTCGAAACCAGCGTGAGCAAGAGCGAGACCCCATCTCTACTATAAATAGAAAGAAATTAATTGGCCAACTAATATATAGAGAAAAAATTAGCCAGGCATGGTGGCATATGCCTGTAGTCCCAGCTACTCCAGAGGCTGAGGCAGCAGGATTGCTTGAGCCCAGGAGTTTGAGGTTGCTGTGAGCTAGGCTGACACCATGGCACTCACTCTAACCTGGGCAACAAAGCGAGACTCTGTCTAAAAAACAAACAAACAAACAAACAAAAAAACAGTTACTATAATAGTATTCCATATGTGCAAAAATATAATTCAAGACAAGATATAAAAAAGACCCAAATCAAACTTTTAGAGATGAAAGCCATAATGTCCAAGATGAAAAATATACTACCTGGTATTAACAAAAGATTTTATGTTGAAAGAGAAAAGATTAATGAGCTTGAAGACACAGCAATAGAAAATATCTCAAATGAAACAATTAGAGAACCAAAGAATTTTAGAAAATGAAAAGAATCTCAGTGAGGCAATCCCAAGTGGCTTAATATTTGTATAATTGGCATCCTTAACAGGGGAGGATACAGAAAAGCTATTTGAAGAAATAATGGCCAAACATTTAACAAATCTGAGGAAAACCATGAACCCATGGATCCAAGGAGCTCAACCAGCCCCAAGCACAAGAAACATAATGAAAACTAAACCACTAAAGCAGGGTACATCATAATCAAATTACCCAAAACTATTGATAAAAAGAAAAATTTTAAAACAGCCAACAGGAAGAGGACAAAAGAAAAGTTATATACATGGAAAAAATGTAAGGATTACAGTAATTGCTTGTAGGAAATAATGCAAACAAGATGACAGTGGAGCAACAATTCTAGGTACTAAAAGAAAAAAAAATTGTCAGCCTAAAACTTTTACCCAGTGAAAATATCTTTCAAAAAAAATCAAAATAAAAACATTTTCAAACAAAAAAATTTCAAAGAATCATTATCCACAGACCTGTACCATGAAAATCTTAAAGGAAGTCATTCTGGCAGAAGAAAAACAATACCAGATGGCAACCTAGATCTACACAATGCACTATAGACAAATATTTGTAATGAATAAAGCTGCAAAAATTTTAAATAAAATTTTAATAAATGAAATTCAAAAACTTATAAGAAGGATAACACATCATGACCAAATGGAGTTTATATTAGAAATTCAAGGTTGATTTAACTTTCCACAATCAATTGATCAGTTTGGTAATTTACCAAATAAACAAAGTAAAAAAGAAAAACCATATGGTCATCTCAATAGATGTAGAAATTGTATTTGACAAAATTCAATATCCATTCTTTTTTTAAATATCCATTCTTGATAAAAACTCTCAGACAACTAACTAGGAAAAGAAGTAAACTTCCTCAACCCAATAAAGGGCACTTCCAGCAACCACTATGCCTAGTGTTGAAACACTGAACTCTTTTCTCCTCAGATCAGGAACAAGGCAAAGATGTCTACTCTCACCATGTCTATTCAGCAATGAATGGAGGTTCCAGGTAGAGCAATAAGGCAAACAAACAAACAAAAAAGGTATTCAAATTTTAAGTGAGGAAATCAAAAGGTCTTTATTTGCAGATGTTATAACGTCTATGTAGAAGATCCAAAGGAACCTACAAAACAACTTCTAGAACAAATAAATGAATTTAGCACATTTACAGGATATAAGATCAATATATAAAAATCAATTGTATTTCTATTTATTGTCAGCAAATGGAAATACAAATTTTTTAATTTATCATTTTTAAAAGTATCAAAAATATGAAATACTTAAAGATAAAATCTGATGAAAGATGTGTGACCTATACAGTGAAAACTATAAGATATTGCTGAAAGAAATTAAAGACTTAAATTTATGGAGAGATATACTGTGTTCATGTTTCCAAAGACCCGCTATTGCAAAAATATCAATTCTCCTCAAACAAAATCCCAACAGATATAGATATACTTTTTAGAACTTGATGAATGGATGAAGTTCATGTGGAAATGCAAAGGATCTAGAATAGCCAAAACAACTTGAAAAAGAAGAACAGTGGTGGAGGACTACCACTACATGATTTTGAGATTTTCAAAGCTACAGTAATCAAAACTTCACGGTATTGATGTTTAAAAAGATAAATAGATCAAAGAGACAAAATAGAGAGGCCAGAAATAGACCTACAGATATATGGATAACCAATTTTTGACAAAGATGTAAAGGCAATTTGGTGGAGATGGGCAGTCTTTTCGAGAAATGGTACAAAAACAATTGGATATCCATATGAAAAAAAAACCTTTTATTCATACTTCACACTATATTAACTAAAATGAATCACAGACCTAAATTTAATGTTCATAATAGTTTTATATGTGAAAATAACTCAAATTTCCACTAACGGAGGAATGGATAAACAAATTGTGTATGTCGATACAATGTAATTCTAATTAGTGATAAAAATGAATGGACTATTAATATATGCAACAATGTTGAGTCTCAAAATAATTATGTGAAGTGAAAGAAGCCAGAGCCCCCCAAAAAGTAGGTAACGTATGCTCGCTGATAGTGACAAAAAAGGTCAGAGGCTGCCTAGGGACTGGGGTTGGGGGTGGGGAGGAGAATGGATTATAATAGGACTCAAGAATCTAGTGGGCAGTGGATATATTCACTATCTTGATTGTGGTGATGGTTTTATGGTATGCATATGTCAAAACATCAAATTTTACACTTCAAATATGTGTAGTTTATTGTATGTCAATTATATCTCAATTTAAATCATAAATTTTAAAAAGAAAAATTATAATCTTTCTTTCTTACATATATATTTGCTTCCAAAACCAATATTCTTTTTTTTATTCTTATTTTTTTTCAAAACCAATATTCTATTTAAACATTTGCTGACGAATCAATCTTTCTCTTGCATAATTATTTTAATTTAATTAAACAGAATGAATCATTGATAAACTGGCAAATTGAAATTTATCTTTATTCTGCATTAATAATTATTATTAGCAATGACAGTAAAACAAACTTTGTAATAGAGTCTGGAATATGTCAAGCTAAAGATATTTGAAAATCAATTCTTTTTAAATATATGATGCAAGAATGACAACTTTTTTTTAATTGCTAAGGGGAGGCATTGTGAGATTGTGTATTTCTATAAAAAGGGAAGTCAAGGAGGCAGGGGACTGCGGATCCAGATTATTTTAGAGGTCCTGAGAGGTGTGAAGAGACTTGCCCGAAGAGAGACACATGTCCCAGCTTTGAGTGGGGATCACAGGAACCCCAAATGTAAAAGGGCCTGATCAACTATACTGCGCCGAACTGCTCTCTCATCTGTTCCGGGCAGGCAAGGGGGCTAGACAAAGATAGAGATTATTCTTACAGGTAAAACAGCTGAGACCACATGATGGGCACCTTTTCTTCACCCTGGGAGTCAGATTTCACTGTGTCACCCTCTGTGTCAGTTCCCTCTTGCTGTTGTAACAGATTACCACAGACTTTGTGGTTAAAGCAACACAGATGTGTGATCTCACAGTCAAGGCAGGGCTATGCTTCTGCTGGAGGTTGTGGGGTAGAACCCCTGCCCTGCCTCTTCCCCCTAGGAAAGGCTGTCTGAGTTCCTCAGCTGCTGGCCCTGTGTCCCCCCAACCCCGGCGTCCACCCTCTTGTCTTCCGCTCTCACTCTGGCCCGCCCGCCTCTTTCACGAGGACCCTTGTGATTATGCTGGGCCCACCAGGACAAACAGGATTATCTCCCTGTCTCAAGATCCTCATCGCAATCACACCTGCAAAGTCCCTTTTGCCATCAAAAGTAACATAGTGACGGGCTCTGAGGATTAGACACCGGGACATCCAGGTGGGGGAGGAAGGATTATCCTGGTACCATGCCTTCTATTTGGACACTTTGATGTGACCTCAAAATTCAGGCTTTTTTCTGTTTCTTTCCTGCTATCCCTAGGAAGTCTGTATTTTCCCTCTAGCTCCAGGACAAATTGCCCTTAAACTTTCCATGTATCTGTTCTTGTCCACTTTTTCTTCTGAATGAAATTCCTCATTTTCTTTCTTTCCTTTCTTTTAAACTATTTCACTTGTTCTTCCTGTTAAAATACCTGGTTTCCCTTTATTTCTTTGTCCTGGAGATTCTGTGTCATCTGTTTTTCCATTTTCTCTGGAGGAGACAGAGAAGGCTCCCCTCGTTCAGCAGACATGTCTGGGGTCATAACGAGCAAGACAGACTGGGTTTAAATCCGGGCTCTGCAAATCAGCTGGGTGGCTTGGGCACACTACTTGACCTTGCTTAGGAGCCTCAGTTTCCTCATCTGGGAAAATGAAAGGAATAATACCCAGCTTGAGGAAATTGAAGTGAGATGATGCATAAAATGTCATGACTGGCTTATAGCAAGCATTGAAAACGTTAGTTCCTTTCTCCCTTCCTCCTATACACACAGAAAGCAAAGGAGGTGATCTGGTGTATGGCTAAAAACCAAGCCCTACCCCCGATTGAGCAGTCTCACGTTGTGGGCAGCGGCTGTTGTTCTGGGGCAGTGACTGCTTGTCCAAGTGACCTTGTAAGCTCCCTGAGAGAGCCTTCTAGCTGGTGGTTACAGGTGGTGGAGAACAGACACAGGGGCTCATCTGCTGGGCTCAAACCTCAGCTCTGTTATTACTAGCCATGTGAGCCTAGGCAACTTACTTAACCGCTCTGTGCCTCAGTTTACCCATCTGTTAAGTGGCGATCTTAAAATTATCAACCTCATAAAGTTGTTAAGAGGAATAAATGCATTACATTCATAAATACTTAATATAAGTCCTGGCGCAAAGTAATGCTAAAAATTTATTTAACAAATATTTACTGAGAGCTACTCTAGGCACCAGGCTGGTTGTGAGGAATACTAGGAACAGATGCTGTCCCTGCTCCAACAAGACTCAGTTTAGCTGGTGGGAGAGGGAGGGGTGTTTCCAAGGAGAAGCACAGTGTGTTCCAGGGTGTGAATGTCAGCCCCTGGTCTACACTGAGGACCGCCCTGGGGAAGTGATATTTGTCAAAACCTGGAATTGTATTGGTGGAGCTTTAAGGTTCTTTGTCAAGCTAGCAGTGATCTCTTTCTGCTTGGATTTAAGAATTTCCTAATGCTGGAAGGTGGCTGGCCTGTGGCCACCTGATACTGAGAGTTAAGAGAAAAGAAGGGCCTTGGGTTGCTAGCAGGCCTGTACGACCTGCCCAGAGGATGCCTGAGGCTGTGGAGCCCAGGGCTGTAGACGTGAGCATTTCTGCACACTCTATCCCAGGCCAACACGCTGCCCTTCTCTGGCCAGTGGCCCTGCAGAACGGGAGCAAAGAAAGATGCCATATTCTCTTTTGTCCACTGGGTGGAGTATTTTAGCCAGAGAAGGGACCTTTGAAGGCTGTGACATGGTAGATCTTCACCCTGGAGAAGAGGCAAGCTTGGACTGGTCAAGAGTCACACCTCTCAAAACCCTCCTCTGCAGGTCACATTCACCAGACTGCCTCAGACCTGTGGGCTGTGCCCAGGCCTATCCTGGTAAAAAAAAAAAAAAAAAAAAAAAATTCCTAACAGATTTTAAATTTTGGGAGTCAGAAAGGGCCATAGGAGATCAGGGAGTCTGACCCTCTTTCACAAACTGGAAATGTGAGGCCCGAGGGTGAGGGGACCCAACTCAGGTCACACAGGTAGGCAGAACCCAGGTCTCCTGACTTCGTGGGCATGGTTCTCTCACTTGGAGCCGCCTCAGAGGCGCTTAGATAGGAGCCTGCAGACATTCAAATGTAGGTGTGAGCACGTATGTGTTATTCCTACATAAAGTAGTCTGAGAGAAAATTAAAGAGGTGGATAAAACTTCTTCTAGCCTCGTCTCCCCCCCTCCCCCAGCTGGTGAAGTGCCCTTAGGCCTTGAGAGTGGGGCGTCTACCTCTTCCCCCCTCCCCAGGTCTCCTCCCTCGGCAGCCTGCTCCTGCCTCACTCTCCCCTTCCCCGGGCTTCTCCCCATGCTCCTCCTTCAAACATGCTTCCCCCAACCCCCCATCCCCTGTCACTGGCTCTCTCCTCGCCTTCTCAGTTCTTCAGAGCGCCTGCCTCTGCTCAACGTCATCTCGCACAAACATGCACACACGTGCACACGCACATTTTGTTTTTGATTCTCGTCTGCCTCCCTTCTCACGTGCATGCTGGGTGAGTTCAGCGTGCACATGTATCCATCCCCAGTACCCAGAGAGTGTATGGTGAGTAGAAGATGCTCCAGAAAAATGTGTTTAATTGACAAATAAATGAAAGCCATGGCTTCAACTCCCGATTCTCTGTAAAACGGATTAGTGGGAAGATCAAATTAAATACTATATGCAAAACCATTCTGCCACCTCCAGAATAAACAAATGAAAGGGACTAGGTCAGATTAGGGGTTCTAGGTGGCACCCACTCGCGCACTGAAGGCCTGGAAAAGGTTAACAAATCAAGGGGCCTATGCCGTATATTGTGACAATTAACATTCCTTTGCATTGATTTGTTTATGTTGTTTCACCCCTTCTTGTTGAAAAAACAAAACAAAGAGTGCTTGCTAATAGTACATAAAAGCACACACATTTTAGCACAACCACATAAACCAGAGGCGTGCATGACACACTGGCTTCGGCTACAGCTAAACCTGGAATAAAAAGGCTGATTTGCAGGGTGCAAGGTTGACTTAGAAATGTGTACAGCACTCCTTCTTTACAAAATAAATAAATTAAAATTACTAAGCAATAAAGCAGAGGAAAAACAAAAATAGGGAAATAAAAGGCAGGCAAAAAATAAGGCTGGTACATTAAATGTGAGCCATGAAAACCTACCACTTCATGACAGTGGGACACAAATTTAGACGCTCATATCTACTTCAGATGCATGGGAAACTTGATCCCTGCAGCATATAGCAGGGGCTGAGTGTCCTCAGGGCTGGGCTGCCTGGCCCCAAATACAGTCCACAATCTAGGCAGAGAAACTTTCCACAGCTGGGGCTTTTGGTTGTAAGCCATACTTTAGGGCTAAACTAAATTTTAAAACATTACCCCTTTGCCCTGGTAGTTTTATCAATTGTAGAAAATTCAAAGACTCTGACTTCAAATATCTCCCAGTTTTTCAATATGAGGTAAAAAAAATTTTTTTTTTAAGAAACCACTTATATATTAAGAAAAGTAGAGCAAATTCTAAATAAGGGTAACCCAATGAGATTGAGACAACTGGGAACAGTTTTGGGAGGCTGACCTTGAAAAGACAAGACATACATTGTTTCACTCAGAAATCTATTTTCCCCCTAAATGTTCTAAAGAAAGCAGAGCTCTTGCATGCTTGCCAATGACCTGGAAAGCTCAGTGCTCGTCAGAGTAGTTATTCTTGGCTCCATCTTTAAAAAACACAGAAACTATACCATGAGAAAGAACGGAACGCTGTCCAGGGTCTCACGGAGCGGCCCCAAGGCCCTGGCTTCCTGGACGTGAACGTGCAGGGTTGAGACAACTCCTCAGCCATGACTCTCGGCACAAGGCCCTCTGGCTGCAGTGGGGGCCTGGCCTCACTCAGAGAGGCCACCGAGCTGCTCTTTTCCTTCTAGCCCTTACGAAAGTGGAAGGTGGCAGAGTCCTAGTTCCAAAGCTGATTTTACAACTGAAGGGGGACACAAACTTGGCCAGAATCATGAGGGCCATAGACTCCTCTGAAGAGTGGAAAGACATGACTGGACCATTGTTTGACCAGCTGGTCAGGGAGCCACTTAGGGAAAGGGGTGTCTGCAGGGAATTGCCCAGGGTCAGAGGCAAAGCGAGCAGGGGCGGCGGGCTCAGAGGCGAGCGTGAATCCTGACGTTGGCGCTCAGTAGCTCTGCAGCCTCAGCTGAGCAGCTGCTCTCTCCAAACCTCAGTTAGCTCCGCTGTGAAATGAGCACTGATCACTTCTGCCCAAACCGCCTGCTGGATTCAAGGAGAAAATGGACAGGAAAGGGTTCACAGACCATTAATATTAGATACCGACAAATAATTATCATAGTAACCAATATTCCGCCGCCTCCAGTGAGAATGAAGTAAGTACAATAGCTACCATTTTTAAGCACCTACTTTGTGCTGTGTTTTTCCATCTAGATGTTCCAGATCTTATAGTTATAATCATCACCATTTTGCACGGGAGGAAACAGAAAATCAGAGAGGGTGAGTGACCCTCCAAAGTTCATCAGCTGTTAAACAGCAGAGCTGGAATTTGAACTCTGACCTGTCTGGCTCCAGGACCCTCTACACCAGTCTGTCTAAATGAAGAGGGAAGGGGCAAAATGATACTTTGGGGATGAATATGAAAACAAGACGTATGACAGGGATGATAACAGAAAACCCAAGAGGGTTTCTGAGGGAGACTACTGAGCGTTGCTTTATTTAATGTTAAAACGAGGACAGGTTCTCCTGACAGCCACAGGGTTCAGCTGTGGGCAGGGACAGTAGGAAAGGAGCTGAGGCCCAGGTGGGCAGGGGACCCAGGTGGGCCTTTGTGTGCAGGGCTGGTGGGAAAGTGTGTCCCTGTGCCCCTCGCCCAGTGGCCGGCAGAGGGTTTCTGAGAAGAGAGGAGGGAGGCAGGGAAAGACAGGGGCAGAAGGTGAAGTCCACCATCTTGGGGCTCTGTTTTGTTCCATGTGGCGGTGGTGGCAGGGCATGGGCAGACTGCCAGGAGGGGACAGGCTGAATTACCTCCCTGGAGTCATTAAAGAACTCGATAATGTGTGAGGGGCATTCTGTGTGTTCCAGCCTCTCCCTTCGCTTATTGGTGCCCTAGTCCCTTATCTCTCTCTCCTCTCATTTTTTCTTCCTCCCTCTTGAGTTTCTTTCTCTCCTTTGACCTCTCTAGCCTCCTGAGTTCATTGTGCACATCCTCTATTTCCTCCTGCCTCCTCCCTCTCCGCCACACTGACAGACTGTATCAGCGAATCCCTCAACAGTGTCATATCTAACTTTTTATTCATTGCATGATTTATTTTTAGCCTGAAACAACTGCATCCTAAAAATGGAGTTCCTAATGAGACGGGGGCTGGGCAGAGCTATGCAAGGTATCTGGGGCTTGGCCTGCCAGCCTCCCTAGACTGGCTCCCGTTCTACGAGCGTGTGCGTGTGCGTGTGTGTGTGTGTGTGTGTGTGTGTGTGAGCCTCTGCTCTTTGTCCTGAGCTAGCTGGACCCAAGGAGGTGAAGTGTCACTCCTTGGCCCCAGGAAGGGCACAGAAGAGAGACCAAATCAGCCTTTCTGCTCTCTGCTCAGCTCAACAAGACCTCCGAGAATCTTCTGTCCTCTCTCCTGCACGTAGTGTTTTTGGGAACAAGGAACAAAACTTTTCCCAAATGAAGAGAACTCACCTGTTTGTTGTGGGGCTCTATCTGCTGTCCTCTTGCAGGGCAGAAGAGGGGCTTAACTTCCCCACGTATGATGGGAAGGACCGAGTCGTAAGTCTTTCTGAGAAGAACTTCAAGCAGGTTTTGAAGAAATACGACGTGCTCTGCCTCTACTACCATGAGCCGGTGTCTTCAGATAAAGTCTCGCAGAAACAGTTCCAGCTGAAAGAAATTGTGCTCGAGGTAAGTGGGCGAAGGAGCATGCTGGCCACGTGTGGGTGAGT
Source organism: Mirza zaza (assembly GCA_008750895.1). Classification (NCBI taxonomy): domain Eukaryota; kingdom Metazoa; phylum Chordata; class Mammalia; order Primates; family Cheirogaleidae; genus Mirza; species Mirza zaza. Next base: position 50,438 of record VSMD01000834.1, read on the forward strand.
GTGGGTGACGGGCTGCGTCTTCGGCCAGGGTGTGGGACGTGGGAATGAGGGCGCAGACAGTACATACTGAGGTCTGCTGCATTCTGGTCTCCCCCGTAAATCGGAAGATGTTCTTGTTGCAAAGCTGGGATGTGTGAACAATGAGGGGTGGGTCCCCTGTCTAAATGGAGAGAACTGAACCTGTTGCACAGTGACGGGTCTGATTTAAAGTCTTTCATATCATGCTCCTGTGGATTTTTCAAGAGCCCTTGTCCCAGCCATTGTTTGGGGAAGAGAAAGTTACAACTATTGTTAAAACTCTCAGCTGGAATGAAATTCAAGGATCCTGTGTGTGGTTTCATTCAAAGCCATGTCCCCCTCTGGCTCCCTCAAGCTGCCCCGTCATTCTGGAGAAACCAGGGTCATTTGACCTTGCCTTTCTTCATGGAGCAGATTTGCTTCTCTTGTGATTTGCTTTCAGTCAGCATCACAGATACAGTTGTGTGGAGATCTGAGCTGCATATTCATTAACGGGATTTTTTTCCCCCTCGGAAAGTTCTTGGTGTGCGTTTAGGGCCAATGCTGAAGTCAGTTCTTATTTTATCTGCATTACATGGCCTGTGTGTAACCTGGCACCAGGGCCCATTTTCTAGTGCTCTGCAAGTGCCTCAGAAACTGTTCCTGCAGCTCCTCCTGGACAGCTCAAGATCACTTACACTGCAGGACACCTGGGTGCCAAGAATCCTCGTGGCCACCAAGACTTCTCATCAGTGCCCAGCCTATAGGCGCAAATCTGTGAAAAGGTTATCTGAGAATTGCAGTCTATTAACCAGCACGATCAGAGAACTCAGGTTAAATAAATAGTTTGAGTAACAGTATTGCCATATAAAACCCAAGTGGATTTGAATTAAAAAAAAATTCACTGTAATAAAATGCAGAAAAACCATCCTCAGTATATCAAAACTATCTTTGATGATTTAGAAAGCACTTTAGAATCCTAAAGTGTCTTCTGATCAGCATACAAACGCACACCTACTGTCACAGGATTTGTGTATGGTGGTGTGGTTATGACAGAGAGCTCCGGTTGACAAATGCTAAGAACTTAAAAAATATCACCACTATCATTATATTTTTCCTCAGGTTCCACCCTGAGGGCTGAGTGTGGATGTTCGGTTCCCTCTGCGGGTTGCAAGAGAAGAGAAAGCAGGGACGGTTGTTAGGTCTTTGCACTACAGAAATGAGAACATCACAGGCTGGGAAAGAACAAGACACAGAGCGTAGCTGCTGCTTGGCCCATGAACTCAATGCTTACGTTACCATTTCATCTCAAACTGCCATAGTCAATTATTGAGAGACATTTTTGTGAACATGTTAATTGAAGGCATAAGAATTCTCCTGTGTACCCCCCACACTGTTCAATTAGCCTGTAACTCAGAATGCCTTTGGGTGGCCGGTGCAGGCGGTGACAGCCATTTCTGATTCCCCATCATATTTTTTTAAAGGAGGAAATACGTATGTGTATCTGTCCTAAGTATATACCTCCCCGAGACTAAGTTCTGGGCCCTCAAGCAAAATCATAAGAAGGGACTTCGCCTGGGCCCCCAATCCCTCCAGACACCTTAGATCCAAGAGTGCCCTTTCCTGAGTGGGCGCCGGCCAGGCTGAGACCAACGGGGGAAGCTCTGCATCTGCTAGCCCGATGCCCCTCGGGCTCCTAATGCTGGGGTGGGGCTTCATTAGGGGAAAAAGTATACAGAACTTGGAGTCAAAAGATCTAGATTTAAATTCTGGCTTTGCTAATACTAGACACATGACATAAGGCAGGTTATTCAATTTCTTATCTATAAATTAGGAAAAAAATAATTATCATATAGGCTTAAAGGGTGATCAAATAATGACAATGGATATTTATTCAATGCTTACTTGTGCAGGGACTGTATATGTTAGCTTGCTTAATCCTTACAATAACTCTGTAAAGTAGGTACAAATACTAACCCCATTTTATAAATGGGGAAACCGAGGCAGGCAGGCTGAGTTGCTCAGGGCCACACAGCTAGTACAGGTGAAGGCAGTCTTAGTCCCTACATCGAACTACTCTTGGAATCAGTGAGATAGTGCACAGGAAGCTGCTGAACACCCTGTTTAATCTTCTTTCTAGAGTCTTCCTTAGAGTTGCTCAGCCTATGGGCCTGAGCCTGGTGATGCCAGCTGTGTCACCAACAGGGCTGAGAAGCACATAGCCCTGGAGGCACTGCTCATGCAAAAGCCCAAGCCAGGGAGGAGGCCTGGGCTCTGTTAGTGAGGGTGGGAGAGGGCTGGGCCTGCGTTGAGATACCAGTCAGGTGCAGGCTTTGCTTCGCAGTATCCAGGATAAAAGGGGCTCTGCGAATTCCGTGAGTGGAAAGAGAGAATAGATATGAGCCTTTAAGTTTTCTTCATGATGAAAACAATTATTTTGTCCTCTTAATCTCCTGGACTCCAAACTTGCACTAAGAAAAATATTCTGCCTGCTCCTGGGCTACAGCCGTTAGGTGGGTGGAGGGAAAAGAGAAGGCAGCCCTTGGTGCACACCGCAGGTGATGTGGCCTGGGCCCGGGGAGTCGCGCTCCCTGCCTCCTAGCAGCTTAGGAAGGTGGCTTCCCACGCAGTTTACTGCAACCCACCACGACCCTAGCACACACAGACACACACACACAGCTGAAACAAAAGTTTCATGGGACGATACGTATTATTATTGCTTGGTGAATACTTGGGTTTTTAAACAATTCCTTCCTCTCCTACTTTTATTCTCTTCTGCTCTGTTCTATTTCACTTAAAAAGTTGATCTCAACCTATTAAGTTGATTTCACTCTCCAATGATGAGTCATCACCCCCAGGTTGAAGAATCTGAGGACTTTTTAGGGATTAGAAGCTTATAACTCTTCACACAAGAGCTACTTTATTCTGAAAACACTCCAAAGGCACTGTGGTCATCATGTGTATTTTATCTGTATCTCTAAGGGGTGTCAATAAACAAACCCAGAAACAACTTATCCATGGGGCAGGGAGGTCACCGTCTGATGAGCAGCCTTGAAATGCTGTGCAGTTAGTCACACCTCTGCCACCTGCGCTGTGTTGGGCCCTGCGGCAGATGCTGTGGCTACAGAGAAAATGAGACACGCAAGTGGCTCACAGCCTAGTACAGAAGAAGACATGCAAACAAAAAGCTACAATGGGGTCCGTGTGACAACAGAGCAATGTGTAAGTTTCTCTGGGAGTGCAGAGGGGAGAGGACGGGCCAGCACTGGTTTATAAAACAAGTAGGAATTTACCAGGCAAAGTAGAAATCACAGGGGAGGGAATCGTAAAAGCAAAGATTCTGATAGTTCTCAAATATTTTTCCATCCGCTGGCTTTTTCCTAAAATTTGGCCAGGAGGGCCTTATTCCTTCAGGATAAGATTGTTATTCCTACTTAGTGAAGTCTCTCAGGGAGAGGTAGTCCTTTAAGATGTTGCCAATCATTTACATCCCATATGCCCGAGTCTAAGTCTGTCGTAAAAACAGGGGTTGACAAGGGGAAGAGGAGAAGGGAGAGAATATAAGGTCACTAAAAGCTTAGCAGGAAAAGGGCAAGTAAAGTGACACTAGTGGGCACCAAACTCAGACTTTGCTCTCCAGGCTGGCCAGGGTCTAGGTCTGGGGGGCCCAGGGGTGGATGCTGGGTCCATAGGTCTGTTCGGATGTTCTATACATGCTTGTTAAGGGAGGGAAGGAATGCATGAAACGTTGGAGCTCAAAGGACCTTGGCACTCATCTAGATTTCTCTGGGATCCCTCATTTCATAGATGGAGCCTTGGCTTAAGCAGCTGGTGACCCTGGTTGGGTACTCTTCATCAACAAAATAGCACATACTCATTCAGAAAGTTCAGAATATGTGGAAAAGGATAAAAAAGGCAATAAAAACCCCACCCCCAAATAAGCATGGTTAATGTGATAGATTTCTTTCCAGTGTTTTTTTCTATACATAAACATACATTTTTCAATTGGGATTATACTATTTATGCAGTTTTCTTTCCTGTTTTTTTTTTCCATTTCCATATATTGTATTTCCATGTCATTAAAAAACTTTATATTCTTTGTAAACATAATGTTAATGCCAGCATAGTATTCCACTATATCACCGTACATATTTTAAAAATATTTTCCCTATTTTGGAGTCCTGACACAATTTTCCGGGATTTTAAAATCTTTGTCTATTTAGGTTTTTTTCTTTTTTGTTTCTGAGACAGGGTCTTGCTCTGTTGCCAAGGCTGGAGTGCAGTGACATCCTTATAGCTTACTGCTCCCTCAAACTCCAGGGCTCAAGCAATCCTTCTACCTCAGTAGTCCCAAGTGGCGGGGACTACAGGTATGTGCCACCACCCTGGCTAATTTTTCTTATTTTTTGTAGAGATGGAGTCTCGCTGTGTTGTCCAGGCTGGTCTCAAAACTCCTGGCTTCAGCGATCCTCCTGCCTTGGCCTTCCAAAGTGCTGGGATGACAGGTGTGAGCCACTGCACACTGCATCTGGCCTCTGCTTAGAATTTCATTGTTGTTTTAATGAACACTTCTTTGACTTCTGGCTAGACTGATTTTTTTTTCCTAAAATTATTTGCCACTTCCATATTTTTTTCTTCCATGAATTATTTTTCTATGCCTTTTCTCATTTTTCCATCAGTGTGTCAGCACAGATTATGAAGGGAGTTGCCATTTTGTATGCTGTCTCTTACAGCTTCAGCCAAGACAGTAAATTTAGTCATGGCACAGTGTCCAACTCCTGCTAGCATTGGAGGACGCAGAGATAAAGAGGAGGACACAGCCGTGAATTCAGTTTCCATTGCTCCTTTGCTTGCTGCTTCCACTTTCACCTTGAAATTGCTGTGTAAGCTGTTGCTCCTATCTTGTTCTATAAATTGCCAGAGAAAGTCCTTCCACATCACCATCTTCCCTGAGGTTAAAATGTCAGAGGGATGGCATGCTCTAACACGGGCTTCCAAATCAGAGAGACCTGGCTCCTTGTTTGTAGAGGGGAGACGACTGTGTTGTTGCAAGGGCTGAATGAGGCAGCCCTGCAAGAGCGCAGCTTCTGGTACCTAGAAGGTACCAGATAAGGTACCACCTTAACAGATGCTGGCTACTTTCAGCCCACACTCCCTTCTGCAGTCAGGATATCTAGCACTACACAACCTAACCCCATCTGTTTACAGACTAGGACACCAGGCCTCCGGGGCTCGGGGACGGGAACACAATGCCCCGTATTGCTTATTCACAGCCAGCTAGGCCCTGCAGAGGAGTGACTTGCCCGGGGTTACACTCTCAATGTCCCCTCTGTTCAGCATTCGCTCTGTTCTGCAGGGCTTCCCTGTACCTGGGCTGCGTACATTCAGCAACCTGGTCAGCACCACTTATAATTCAAGCTCCTCCCCGTTCTCAGTCACGTTGTCTGTCTCCCTAGGAGAGGTGCTTCTAGTTTCCTTCTAATTCCTCTTCTATTAACATCATAACTTACTCATTCTCCCCATGGAGACATGTTGGATTTCTCCCTCTAGATCGGAAGCCTCCTGAGAGCCACTGAATTCAAAGTAAACTTGGTCATAGGGGAAGCAAAAAAGAAAGTCAAAAACAGACAAAAAAAAAAAAAGCGGAAACAAGTTCACATTGGGCAAAAATCAAGGAATGGCTTGTGAATAAAAAACACGATGGAATGAATGAACTTGTTATGTGGCAATGTGTCAGGAGTCCCAGCTGGTGGAGCGTGGGCAGCATGGTGTCCCAGATGTGAGTTCCGAGGTCCCTGCATTTGGCATTCCCATTCTGCCCATCACTGAAGCTGGGATGAGGGATCACCGGCCCTCCCCTCCCACTCTGGCCTCCACAGGAGTCTCATTCCTTACTCCAAGGCCCTCATGCTGTTCTGTCCTCTACACCACTCCACTGCTAGGAAACCAGCATCCCGAACTGAAAAGGAAGGCAGGAAAGGGAAAAAGCTGGTGAACTTCACACAGAAGCAATTTTATAGCCACTTAAGCCTTCTCTAGAAGGAAAGGATAAAGAAATCACACAGGGACCTCAGAGCTCTGTTTTAGGGCCTCTGGGCACTTTTCACTTCACAGTCACACACTTCACATGCAAAGTCAATGCTGTCACCTCTGTATGTGTGTTTTAGGTGGTGGGTGGGGGTAGGAGACAAGGGGTGCAACTAAATAGCCCAGCCTGTAACCAGCATGCATTTATTGGGTTAGGGGAAGCTATGGGGGATTTTTTTCAGGCAAGTTAGTGAATGTTTCAGGACATGAAAATAAATACTATGAATCCCTGAATAGACACTCAATAATCTTTGCATGAATGAATGAAAGAATGAATGATGAATGAGCAATGCTTTCCACATTGTGAACAGTAGTAACTTGTTCATTTGTTTAGGGTGAACTGGGTCCCTCAGACTGGCAGGCAATCTGGTGTCTCAGCACAAAAACAGCAACATCATCTCGGTAGTTGAACACCAGGCTGACCTGCTGCTCCCGTTGTATACAACAGGCCATAGCTAGAGTTCAAGGTCTGAGGCTGCTCCTCAGTGCCCCCTCACTGGGGTCCTTGTGCTCTTCCTGCTTAAGAAAGCCTCAATTTAGCTCACCACATAGAATCTGTGAGGACACTCTGCTGCCATCCACACACGATCTGCCCAAGGGCTCCATCCCAAGCTTTCTTGGATATTAAATGGCAAGACCACTACCTAAAAAATATTGGAAATGGCCTATCCACTGGGAATAAGAGTGCTGTTATGACCAATTTTCCAGTGTTGGTATACAGGTTACTTTCCGATAATTGTTAGGTGGTGATTCTAGCACAGGTTATTCATTAAGGCCCCGCAGAGGAAAGAGAGACTGGCTCCATCACCCATGGCAGAATCAATCATCAGAATCCTGTGCAATGTAGGCCTCTAGCTTCTGCAGCTATTTGGTGGATCTCTTGATGCCACCTCTCTCAGTCTGCTAAGGTCCCTAACAGACTGAGCTCCCTTCTTTGTTCAGTTCTCAGGCTCCTAATTGATCTGTATGTGAGAGAAAAGTAACTTTTAGCTGGGAGTGACTGCAGACTTTTCAGACTCTTCCATGTGCCCAGCATTGTTGACGGGACTGGTGTGCACTCTGAGAACACTGCCATCCTCACCGTTCCAACACCAGATAAGGTAGCAGTACTTAGGAGCAGCAGACAATGGGATTCAGGCATCTGAACTTCTCTTCCATTTATCCATTATTTGATTCTGGGCAAGTCACAGAGATTCACCTCTTTCCATTCATGTACATAATCCATATATAAAATCATCAATAAAATCAACCATGTAATTTCTACCTCAATGACTTAAGAGAATTAGATGAAAGCAGGTAAATAAGAATGTCTTACAAAATTATAAGAATCTGTACAAGAGTCAGGTATTATTTTTGTAATGTCAGTTACTATTGAAGAAATTCTTCTATGTAGAATGACTAATTAAGTGTTTGGAAAATAGCTGGTGCTTACTGAGGTGCTTTCCCTTCACCTGCCACTTGAATTTTTGTACATGTTCTTAGCCAACTGCAGTAGTTCTTAACTTTGGTTACATACTGGAATCACCTAATGAGTTTGCAAAAATATTGATGCCTGGGCCTCATCTCCCCCAGATACTAGTTTAACTGGTCATTGGATGAGGGGGGTGATGTCTAGACACTATAATTTTTAAAAGCTCACTGGGCAGTCCTAATGTACGGCCAAATTTGAAGACCACTTGAGCCTCAGTGCTCAAAATGTGACCCCCAGACTAGTGGCAGTGGCATTAACCATGAGCATGTTAGCAATGAAGACTCCCAGGCCCCATTCCCAGAATCAGAATCTACATTTAAATGGGATCCCTGGGAGGCTTGTAGACACATTAAAGTTTGCAAGCAGTGTCCCAGTCTATTAGGTTGGAGACATTTTTCAGATGACTGGAAACATGTTGCCTCTGTTTGGTCTTTGGTCTATTGGACCTGTCGGTATACCTCTGATTTAGAGAGCTGTCGGGATGCGATGTTGGTTCTGAGGGTGCAGGGATTTAGAGCTGTTCTGAGGATCAGCCTGGATTCTCCCACTGACCCCTCACTCACACAGTCAGTGGTTAATACTTTGAACCTCCTTAGAAGAGAATGATTTTGGACTAGAGAAGCCTTGCCCTATTTGAGAGCTTTCCAGTGGAATTCCTGGTTTCCTAAGACCAAATCAGAAGGTGCCTTTCTAAGTGTTCTTAGACACTTAGGTCAGGGTCCAGGATTGACTTTTAGAAATAGAAGACGTGCATCTATTAATATTTGGTCGCTGTGGCACACTACCCCTTTCCTCCGAGAGCTGACAAATCTGAGAACCCTGGGGTATATGGTTGTGGGATACTAAGATGTAATGATGTTTAAAGGGAAACCATGGGAAAGCTTCTCAGTGTAACTGGAGAATGTTCTATAATGTGAAACTAAGTCTTGTGAACACTTGAATAGAAATATTCATTTTTTCATTTATTCGTGAAATATTGGTCTTATTTTCTTAGTCTGTTTAGTGTTGTTATAACAGAATATGCAAGGCTTGGGAACTTATAAAGAAAAGAGGTTTATTTGGCTTATGATTCTGGTGGCTGGAAAGTTCAAGACTGGCAGCTGCATCTGGTGAGGTCCTCATGCTACTTAAACTCATGGTGGGAAGCAGAAAGCAGAAAGCGAAAGTGGAGCAGGCACGTGCAAAGAGATCGCATGGTGAGAGAGGAAGCAAGACAGAGACCCGAAGGAAGCCAAGCTTGTTTTTAACAACCTGCTCTCTTGGGAGGGGATAAATCCATTCCCATGAGAACTCACTCACCCCACCCAGGAGGGCATTAATCTATTCCTGGGGGATCTTCCCCCATGACTCAAACACCTCCCACTAGACCCCACTTCTGACACTGACACATTGGGAATAAAATTTCAACTTGAGCTTAGGTGGAGACAAACCACACCCAAACCATGTCACCTACAGAGACACGGATGGCATGCCCCCTGATGTCTAAAGAGATGGTCCTCTTTTGTTGATGGTAAGAACTCACTTCCTTTAGGTCTACGCCTGTCACCTTATCGAAGAAGTTAGCACCCTGACCACCTATGTAAACCATACTCTCCCGGCACTCCTTGTATCTCCTATGCCCTGCTTCGTTTTTCTGTATAGTACTCGGCTGACATGTTGTATTTTTTGATACCCTCTATAGAATGTAAAATCCACAAAGGTAAGGGTTTTGTTCTACTCCTTTTTGTAGATCAGTGCCTGACTCAGTGAGTATTCAACGATGTTTGTTGAACAAATGTTGAATGAACAGAAAGGGAAGGAGGAGAAGGGAGATAGCATGTATTATGAACTTACCATAAACCATGCCCCATACAGGTGCTTTACATATGCTATTTTATTTAATTCTTACAACATATTATAGGCAGAGAAATGGGCTAGAGAGTTAAGTAAAACTTTCTCAAAGTCACTAAGTTATAAAATAGTAGAGCATGAAGAAGGGTTTGAACCTACACCTATTTGGTTCCAAATCACATATTCCTTCCACTACACCAAGGAGCAGCTGAAAGGGATTACCTCATGTTGGTAGGCAGTGCCAACTTATGAAGGGACAATGTCTTTACTTTGTACTCTGGATTTGCACCCACACTTGAGCAACATTAAATTGTACGACTCCACTATGTGTTGAACCTAAATGACTAGTGTGAGCAAATGGACTAATGCTTAACATCTACTTGGAATTCAATAAATGTTTGCTGGCTGGATGGAGGATGGATGGATGGAGAGAGAGAGAGAACAAAAAAGGCAAGGGATTATAAATGCATTACCTATACTGAGAATATATTTATCCTTGATCTCTGTTTTTAAATTAAGATACATTTTTTAAAAGTATTGAGTAGAATAGTAAAGAGATTGAATCTGTCAGCTTCAGGAGCCTGTTTGTTACCCTTGCTTAATCTCACCAAAGTATGGGTAAAATGGATTTTATTTTTTTAACCATGAGACTCTCAGCCCAAAATATATGCACATGTGGGCAGAAACCTCTGTGCTTTATAAGGCTGACCATGAATTCTAAATTCATTTAGCACTGGAAAATGTCCCAGTGATTGCATTTCCAAACCCCAAGAGAGGAAGGCAAAATGGAAGTTGCTGGAGTCAAGTAAATCTACAGATGGAGCAGTGTGGGAATACTAGGCAGAGAAGAGCAACACACACAGGATTTGAGGATTTTTTTTCCCAACTGTTTGCTGCCCAAAGATGGTACTCTCCAAACTCACACCTGCTCCACTCAGAAAAATCAGACGAGGTCAGGCTTGTTTTGGTTTGGCATTGACAGCGAATAGTCATATAGAGCCCCAGCTCTCTCAGGAGATGCTTACTCTTAAATTGCAGTTCTTTGTAAAGTCCAAGTGCCGTTGAACTCTTTGATGGGCGCTGGCTGGGTACTTCTCAGTAATACAACTGATGCTTGGAGTGAGATGGTGAATGAACAAGAAGTGCTATTGGTAAGAGCATAGAGTGAGTTGATTGTAGTTAAATTCTTCCTTCTCCTATAGAATTAATAAAGAAATAGGGGTTTTACAAAATGAAAAACACTCTATTGATTCAGAAGTGAAATCTTCTCTCACTCCTCTCACTCCAAAAGCCCTCAGTAACACTCAAGCCCACACAGGATACCTGAGCACCATATTCCTGAGGTACATCTCCTCCCCCAAAGTTATAAATTATTAAATAGGGACATGAGCTACCATGAAAGTCACCATTATGGAAACATTATAAGGGTTATAATAATATAAAGCAGTAAAAAAAAAAGTAAGAAATAAAACCTGTTTCAGAATCACAGGAGTTTTCTTCAAAATCAGCAGCCCTACTGTCTAGCAGTTTGAGCTTCACAGATTGGTGTGGAGTATTTTTGTATAATTATCAGGTTCGCCTTAGCACATATCTAAAATGACTTCTTCAGCCCAGAAGCCAGCAACCTCAAGTCCTGCGCCTATTCAAAGAAGCCTCGCAGGATTGGGGAAACTGCAGCCTTCTGATTTCAAGATTGTTCTTTTTTTAAGCACCAGAGGAGACAAGAAAACCTTCACCTTTTTCTGCTGCACCCCTTTTAATAAAAGGATGTGTTCTGTAAAATTTGGATTCAGTTAAAAGGCCACACTTAAGGACCTAGAAGGCCGCAGGTTCCCCACCCCTGCAAGGCTTCTCTATTTGATCAACTGGATGTGATAGGCTGTAATTATCCTGATAAGCTGTTTCTGTTTGGACAGCCACCCAGGAAAACGGCCAGTGAGGCATCTTGCAATGTGATGGACTGGGCAGGCCAGAGCTGCTTCTGTGTGCCCGGAGTGCCTGGTTCCAGGAGGGCCGGCCAGCTGCCCAGGTGCCCAAGCCAGGCAGGCCTCTCCTCACCATCTGCCGTATTCTAGGCCAGCCAGGTGAGCCACAGGTGCTCTCTCATCTGCTCACCTGCCTCTACCTAACACGACATGCACAGCCACTCTGGTTTAGGATACCTGACCGTGAGCCTGACCACACACACTTGATTTATATGTAATAGAAATGAATGCGTCCCCCGAAAATGTGGGGGGAAGTATATATAGCACATAAATGGCAACTGGCAATAGTGTCTGGCAGCGTAGGATGCACATGTTTGCAGTTAGACCCACCTGGGTTTGAATCCTTGGATTAACTATGTGACCATAGGCAGGGCACTTAAATCCTCAAGGCAGTGATGTGAGGGGTGCTTCCTTTGTAAACTGTAAACTACAGTGCCTTTCTCATGGGGTTCTTATAAAGATAAGAGAGGTGACATGTAAAATGACCAGCACGGGTTTGGTGCTCAGTAAAAGGCTGCTCTTGAAATCACTGTGTATGTAAAAGCCTGTAGAAAACTGCCACTCTCCCCCAAAGTTAATTAGCCATGATATGTGCTATCATTCTTAGATGCTATCAAAATAAACACTGGTTGGATATGTCATAAAGTCCACCCAAGCAGTAATGGGTTCCTCTTCTGTTTTTTAATGTGCCCTGTTTCAAAGAGATAGGGCAAAGATCTTTTGCCCAGCCATTATTTAACATTTAGGAGGTCTCTCCATGAGCTGAAGCACTCCCAGCCCCCTTTCTAAAATGAAGAATATCAACCTTCATTGAAGGTTAGTTTAAAAGGGGACGATCTCTCTCTCTGGCTCCAGAAAAGCACTGATACTGTGCAGGACCTTTTCCCAGGGACAGTTGGCAAGAGGGACTACCAGAGGAGGTCAGTGTTTGGGCTGCCAGACTGTGTCTTCACAGGCCCTGGGGCACAGAATTCTGCTGAGAAAAATTGGAAAAGAGCATGGCCTACCCCCACGTCAGACAGATTTAGTTTTTAAAAATCCCATTGCAGTGATAATTTTAGTACAAAACAAAATAAAACAAACAAAAAACCTGGCTTTCAGGGACAGCCTCCCTCATTTCGGCAGTTTGGACGTTATAGAATACTACACAATAAAAGATCATGGTTGTGTGTTAGAGACTGTGGCAGAGCAATGGTTCTCGGTGTGTGGCCCCAAGACCAGGTCCTGAGCCCTGGTCAGAAATGTAAGTTCTGGGGTCCTACCCCAGACCTGCTGAATCAGACTCTCTGGGGCGGGCCCTGCAATCCATTTTCAGGGAAGGCCAATGTGAAACCAGGTTCAAGAACCACTGCCTTACTGCAGTGGGGTTTGCGTGTAGTTAATGCACAGGGAATATTCACTCACACCTGTATATACCTGTTACTTCTGCAAGATTGGATCTCATTTTTTCTATTAGAACTTTGAGATCAGATAAATTGTGACCTGCTCAGAACCTCTCAGCTGATAAGCAGTCGAGCCAGGATTGGGGCCCAGGTCTCTCAGAGGCCAGGGGTGCAGGAATAGAATGTAATGAATGGGAGTCCGGCTCTGGAGCCAGAGTTTCAGGGTGGGAATCCCTGTGGGGTCACTTAAGCTCCGCATGGCCCTGGGCAAGTTGGCCAGCCACTGTATGCCTCCATTTCCTCATCTGCAAGCCTCTACCCCATGAGGTTCTGTAAAGATTCTATAAGATAATCCTAGTAAGGTAGTTGGAGCAGAGACTCACATGTAGTAAACACCCAGTAAATGCTATTTTTATTGTTGTTGTTGTAATACTGCCTCTCAGACTGTGGAAAAAGCACACAGCATCCGCCCTTGGATCTCTTCCTAGGCATTGACCAAGGTGACAGTCCCAAAGTGCCAATCAAAACAATCAACAGCCTCCCTCTGCCCCCAAGCCTGTTTCAGGGGCCACCCTTTCCAGATCCAAGAGGCCCCAGTATTCTCCTGAATCCTGTAAAATTGCTGTCCCGTCCCTCGGCCAGCCTCCTCCACGGCTGTGTCCTGTGCCAGCCGCCCAGCTATACATAGCCCAGGCCTAATTCGAGGGCAGCAGAAAGTGATGGGAGATTACCGGAGATAAACGTCAGCTCTCAGGTTTCAGGGAGGACGGGCAGTTGTTGAATTGCTTGACATGGCGCCAGATGGTATCGGCGACAGTGGGTAAAAACAGCCGTTGGCTCTTGGCTTCCATGGAAAGAGCAGGGCTGCAGCCAGGGTATTTTTAATGACTGGCCTGAGGGACATTCACTCAGAGCAGAGATCTGTGACATTCCCCACAGGCTCCTCGGTTCCAATTTTTTTTTTTTCAGATTCCTGACCTTGCAGAAAGTAATCCCCACCCACCTCCCTTCAATAAGTAGCCACCGCCTTTTGCTCTACTGCTGCACTGCCCCACACCTCCCCTTCCTCCCTCTGACCACGACATCAGTGAGTCTCTCTCCTCCACAAGACAGTTCTCAGGATGTGGTACAAAGGTGGTTTTCTTCTTGTCTTTCCCTCCCTGGACGAGGGCTGGCTGGAAGGGACATATGTGGAGCACTGGGGGTGCTGTCCTGCGAGGCCCTTGCTGCTGTGCTAGTCACCCGTCCTGTCACAGGCAAACTTCTTCAACAAGTGATCCACACCTGCTCTGACTTGTCCCTGCCACCCACTCAACCGTTAACTCCCAGTGCTTTGGCTTCCGTCCTGGCTCTTCTCTAAAATGTCACCCACGACTTACCAGTCCTGAAATGAGAGACCTCACGGGGGTCCCAGCCCTGTTTGACTCCCTGCAACATCTGGTATGACCACTTGCTCCTCCATGACTTTGGAGTCACGACAGTAGGGTCCTTGCCTCCTCCCTCTTCTCCAACAGTTCCTCTTGGCCTCCAGGACAGGCTTTTCTCGCTCTTGCCTCTGAGACAGCCAGACCTTGACCCTCTGGCTTTCTCGCAGGCTCCCGTGTCCCCTGCCCTCACACCTTCACCTCTCACTCCCATAGTTCCAATCGAGACCCCTCCCCCAGGCATAGTTGCCCCCTCACGCTCTTGACACGACTTCCATGACCATGGACTCACGGCATCTGACCCCACACTGAGAAGCTTGCCCCTGGTCCTGGCGGGGCCTCCTGATGTCACTGTGTGTCCTTCACTCCGTGCCCTGGCTGGAGACCCTGGAATTATCTTGCCTCCTCCCTCTTTTTTGGTCTCCCTCCCTTCTCTCTCCAAAGCCAAGGAGGAGTTACCAGGTCTGACTGATTCTCAACTTGTAGCATCCCCTACACAAGTCACTTGTCCCATTGCCACTGCCCTGGTCTGAGACCAGTGCTATCTCCCACTCAGACTGTGACATCAGCGTCCCAACTGGCCTCCTTTCTTTTCCACTCTTCTTTGTGTCTGTCTGGTCTATGCCCTCAGATACACCCTCCCCAAACTCAAATTAGTCATATTGTTCTTCTACTCAACTCCCCAATCAGAACTTCCAGGTCTAATATTCAAAGTCCTTCACACTCTTTTTCTCATGTGCCTTAACACAGGACTCCTCTCAGCTCCCCAAGTAAGTCTACTGCTCAAGGAGGTCAGCTCTTCTCCTGCATGCCCTGCACACCCGCCCCTGCACGCCCGCCCCTGCACACCTCTGCTCAGGCCTTTCCTCTTTCCAGGGTGCTCTTGCTGCCTCTTCTGCCCGTCCACGCACTTCTCTTCCAAGGTCTAGCTGGCCCTCCTCTTCCAAGCAACCTCCCCCTTTGCTCATTCATTTTTGTAAGAAACTACTATGTTTTGAGATCTACTCTATCCAGGTATTGTATCAGATGCTGGAGATAATGTAGGGAGAAAAATAGACATGGACATGGAGCGTACAGGCTATAGCATGGCTGTTGATAGACAAATAATGATGTAAGTTAATGTGCACTTACAAACGGAGAGAGAGTTGCAAAGGACAAGCAGAGGGCACTACAGTCAATGGTGAAAAGGGATAAGAAGAGTAAAAACTGAGATTAGGAGTTAAGGAATGTCTTTTGAGGAGTTGACATTTAAGCGTAGACTTCAGGAACAGGAGAAGTTGTCAAAGAATGGGGGAAGGGTCTTCTAGATGGAGGGAAGGCTGTCTGTGGAGGCACAGCCTGTGTGGGGTGAATCAGGACAAGGCGCCCCCTGCAGGTGGCTGAAGCCATGCCTGCCTAGGGCACGGGAGCACAGCTGAATGAGGTAATTAATCCTGCGCACAGACCTGAGCCAGGTAGGAACTTGCTGTTTTGAGGCGCTGAAAAAGACTGTATTAAGTCAGAGACAGCGTGACCCCAAATGAGGCCAGAAAGGCAAGTGGTCCAAATCCTGTTGTTGGCCATATTAAGGATTGAGATTCATCCCAAGGGCGTGGGAATTAAATCCACCGTACTTATCACAGCCTGCTAGGCTCTGTATGATGTGACCCCCAGCCCACGAGCTCACTCGCTCTAAGTCTTCTAAGCCATTATTTTCTGTCCTAGTCCTTTAGCACCTAGAGCTAATTTTTTTCTATTTAATTGTTTCCACCTTCATTAAATCACAAGGTTCTTGAAGCTGACGTGCATCTTACACATTTTTGTTTTGCACAGTACCTTACCATAGTAGGTCCTCGATTAATGGTTGTTGTTCTCTTTCTGTTGCAATACTTTAGGCTATAGTACTATTGAATCAGCACGAGAGCCAGAACCCTATCCACCTGTCATAATATTGAGAAGAAAATCTAATGTTTATTAAGCACGTACTGTTTGCCAAGAACTGTGCCAAGCACGTTATACTCATTATTTCAGTTAATCGTCAAACAGTCCTTTGAAATAGATATTGTTATTGTCCACATTTGACATGGGAGTCACAGCACAGGCTTGTGACCAAGTCAGGAATCCAGGTCTCTGATTCTAAGACCTGTGATTTTAACTTCTGGGATATACTATTCCATGGGTCATTTATTCATTTGAAGATGAGATCTATTTAGACCCTGTCTTTACAGAGGTGACAGTGATGCAATAAATACCTACAGAATACAATATTTAAGAAGAGCAAATATGGCTATACTATAAATATCCACTTCTTTCCTATTGAATTATGCATATTTCTTACATAGACCTTTTTAAAAAGTTCTTCTTGTACTCGAAAGAATTAG
Organism: Mirza zaza; assembly: GCA_008750895.1. NCBI lineage: Eukaryota > Metazoa > Chordata > Mammalia > Primates > Cheirogaleidae > Mirza > Mirza zaza. Next base: position 66,974 of record VSMD01000834.1, read on the forward strand.
CAATGGTTAAAGCAAATCCTAATGTTTCTAGAAAGAATAAACACTGACCAATGCCCAGGGGCTGCACATAACCAACCAATAAGAGACAACTCCATTCTCTGGGACGGACTGACAGCAGGCAAGACTGTCTGAGAAGTAACCAACCAACCAAGCAAATAAAACCAGCAGAGGAATGGTTATAAGTCAATAATAGAAAATTGCAATCACATCTAAAAAGAGAATACCAATTTTCTGGGAATTTATGAGACACGTTGATGCTTCCTTTTCTACTCAGGTATATAACTCTTAGTCACTGTTTTTGGTGACAATTGTCTCTTGCCTCTTTGGTTCACAAGCCCCTTGAACTTGTGAAATATTCAGACCAATCCATCCATTCATCCACAAGTATTCCGAGTGCCCCCAAGGAACTGTGCAAGATACAGAAGGAGCACAAAACAGGGTCCTTCTTAGGAAAGAAAGAGTCACAATACCAAAGAGACTTAGCACCACTCTAACAAATTACAGAATAAGTGCCAGAGCACTGTGCTCCTGTACTGGACTGCTGGAGTTCCAGAAAGGATAATGGGGCTGAGCTCTGCAGATGAGAGTGACCAGGGCTGGCAGCGACCTGAGTGCACAGTGAGGCTGGGCTGCAGGAGAGAAGAGAGGGGAACATGTGAGCTAGAGATTTAAGGCCAGAGCAAAGGCAGAGGCAGGGCTGAGCCAAATATGAGAGGCAGTGTCCTGTCTGCCCCTTGGCCCAGCAGGGGCTCCTGGTCCTGAGGGGGCCAGGCCGTGATGGAGTCAGTCCAGAATGCCCCAGGCTTTCAGCACACCCCTTCTCCCCCTCCCAGCCTCACTCTCTCTCGGCTCGCTGCCAGCCCTAGCCTCCCTCAGCTTAGGCCTACGAAGGCTGCTTGCTGAGGCTGACAGCAGTGATGACAGCTCAAGTGGGCAGGCTTTGGCCTTAATCAGGGTGGGAGGTGAGAGTGACGGGGGTGCTGCTGGGATTTCAAGGATGCCGGGGAGGAGGCAGGCAGGCCCAGCTAGCATGGGATCCCAGCTCATCTGTGATTGCCTGCTCTGTCTATCCATCCACGGCACAGGACGGTGATTGGCTGTACTTAGTTAACCAGGAAGTCAGGAAAACAGAACTGAGTTCATTTGAGATAGCCCTCCCACTCACCTATCTCCAAAAGTTGCATATAAATATCAATAAGATAACTGGAAGGCCATGCTTTCCATGCCTAGGGGAGGCGCACATTTGCATCTACCTAAAAACAAAATATGGTAGTACGTGTCTAGGAGAGGTCAGAGTTAAATTCTCTGTTTAATTCTCAGAGTTAATTTCTTTCTTGTTCGTTATTCTTACTATTATTAATACTTCTTTCCATGGCCAGGCGCGGTGGCTCACGCCTGTAATCCTAGCACTCTGGGAGGCCAAGGTGGGCGGATTGCTCGACGTCAGGAATTCGAAACCAGCCTGAGCAAGAGCGAGACCCCATCTCTACTATAAATAGAAAGAAATTAATTGGCCAACTCATATATATAGAAAAATTAGCCGGGCATGGTGGCACATGCCTGTAGTCCCAGCTACTTGGGAGGCTGAGGCAGCAGGATAGCTTGAGCCCAGGAGATTGAGGTTGCTGTGAGCTAGGCTGATGCCACGGCACTCACTCTACCCTGGACAACAAAAGCGAGACTCTGTCTCAAAAAAAAAAAATACTTCTTTCCTATGCCAAGTGTGGGCCCACGGGTCACAGGTAGAACTCTATGCCATATCACTTTGGATGAACTGACAACCATTTATAGCAGTGTTTTCCAGGGTGTGGTTTGAGATCTGCTGTGTCAGAATCATGGGGTGTGGTAGTGCGGTTTATAAAAATGTGGATTCCTGAGCTCCATCCAGCTCTATTCTCTATTGTTTTGTGCTGAGGCCCAGGAAGCCCCATGTCAACCCTCAGAAGATTTTTATGCACAGTAAGAGCCATTGTCAGAGGCTCCAATTCTAGGACAGGGGCAACTTACTATGTCACAAAGCCATTAGGTCTCATCAGTATTGACTTTCAATGATAGACAAGGGAACATTTAACTTAAGGTGCTGACAGCAATAAATGGGACAGAGTGGCTTACACCGAAAACCAGAAAACTCATTCAACAATGACCTTGTCTAATAATTTGAATGCAATAGACTAAAGACAAGTGTCGTGGCAGAAAGACTGGTCTATTGAAGCATTGTAGGGAAGCTCAAGATGAGTCATACACAAACACTGATGCTGCCTTTCATCCTAAATCTTTCCTAGTCCCAGCCAAAATCCAAGAAGAAAACTGCATGGGGGTTGGGACAAGGGGGAGGGGCAGCAGGGCCCTTTGTTACCTTCTCCCCACCCTACCGCCCTCCGCCCACCACCAAGGCCACTCCTAGGAGCAGCTCTCTGTGCTTCTGCCCAGTCTTCTGCCTCTCAGAGAAAGGAAGTGGTTAGGGGCCAGAGAGAAAAACAGAATGGGGAACAGGTGAGAAGGTCAGGGAGGGAAGCGTGAATAAGCAAAGAAAGACATCAGGGAATTATAACAGGGTAGGAAATCCACAGGAGAAGCCACAGGTGCTGGGAAAAATGAAAGAAAAACATAGCAATGAAGAGGATATGAAAGAGCAACTATAGAACAGAAAGTAGAAGGATGTATGAGCTGTGGAGCCAGATAGACCCAGGGTCAATCCACCTAGAAGACAAGAAACCATAAAGGTATCTGCAGCAAACAACAGAACTGAAAAACATGTGAAGAAAACTGAGAGAACTGGAAGGAAAAATAAATAAACCCCTGAGATTGAGAAACAAAGAAAAAACTCTTAGCACTGTTATTCAAAATAGTGCCAGAAGTTCTCACTAGTGCAAGAAGAAAATGTAAGGAGATAAAAAGGCATAGAGATTGGAAAGGAAGAAATTATTCGCAAATGACAAGATTGTCTACATAGAAAATCCCAAGCAATCTATGAAAAACAAAACAAAAACTTCTTAGAACTAATAAGTGAGTACAACAGGGTTGTAAGATATAAAATAAACATAAACCAAGTATGTATTTATATACTAGAAATAAACACATGGACACTAAAATTACAAATATAATACCATTTATGGTCACTAAAGTCATTTAAATACTTAGGTATAAATCTAACAAAACTTGTGTAAGATTTATATGCTAAAAAGTATGTAATACTGATGAAAAAACCAAAGAAGATTAAATAAATGGAGAGACATAACACATTCATGAATTAGAAGAGTCAGCATAGTAAATACGTCATTCTCCCCAAGTTAATTCAAGTCCTACCAAAATCGTAGCGAAATTTTTTTTGTTGTAAACAATATTATCCTAAAGTTTATATGGAAATGCTAAAGTATTTAATATAGCTATAGCAATATTGAAAAAGAAGAATGAAGTGGGAAGAGGCAGCCTGCTTTCAAGATTTAATATATAACTAATGTAATCAAGACTACGTGGTATCAGCAGAGGGACACATAGATCAATGAAACAGAATACAGGAACCATAAATAGACCCACATGAATATACCAACTGATTTTTGACAAGGATGTGGAAGCAATTCAATGGATGAAAGAGTCTTTTCAACAAATGGTGCTGGACCAGTTGGACATCTATTGGCCAAAAACAACAACTACAAAAGCCCCTCAACCTGTCTCACACTTTATACAAAATTTAACTCAAAATGGATCATGAACTTAAATGTCAAATGTAAAAATTATAAAACTATTTATTTATTTATTTAGATTTAGATCACTTGGTCTCCCAGGCTGAAGTGCAGTGATCATAATTACTGCAACCTTGAACTCCTATGCTGAAGCAATCCTCGTACCTTAGCCTCCCAAGTAGCTGAGGCTACAGGCATATGCCACCACACCCAGCTAATTTAAAAAAAAATTTTTTATAGAGACCCAGGGTCTCGCTATATTGCCCAGGCTGGTCTCAAACTCCTGGACTCAGGCAACCTTCCTGCCTTGGCCTCCCAAAATGCTGGGATTACAGCCATGAGCCACCATGCCTGTCTGTAAACTGTAAAATGTTTACAAAAAGAAAGAAAGAGAGAGGAAGAGAGAGAGAAAGAAAAGAAAGGAAGGAAGAAAGAAAATCTCAAAAGGTTACATACTATATGATTATATTTATATAACATCCTTGAAATGACAAAATTATATTAACAGAAATGGAGAACAGATTAATTAGTGGTTGGTCAGGATTAGAGAGGTTGGGGTTAGGAACCCAAGGGTGCGACTACTCAGGACAACAGAGAGATCCCTGTGGCGATGGAAATGCTCTGCATCTTAACTGTATCAACACCATCAATATGTAGTTTGTGATGTTGTATCTCAGTTTTGCAAGATGCTGCTATTGGGGGAAACTATATAAAATGCACAAGGGATGTCTCTGTAGTATTGCTTATAACTGCATGTTCATCTACAACTATCTTTTTTAAAAAATTTAATGAAAAAAAAGTAGCATTAGTAGTCCATGATTTTTCTGGTAGCTTCTCCATTTCAGTTCCGTTTCACGCTCTTGTTCAGCCAGATGGCAAGAATTAGATCTCGGTCAATTGAGGATCTCCCTACTTGCTGTTATCTAAGTTTCAGGAAACTTAGGATGCCAATATTGTGCTTGATGTCATCATCTCTGCTGGTTTCTACCCCGAGCAGTTTTCATCCATCTGTCCCTCTAAGACACTGCTTCATCCTCCTTGCTCCCCCTGCCCCAATGCTCTAGTCACTCTTCCTCTAAATGTGCTGCAAAAAACCGCTCAGGTCCATCTGCAGATAAGCCCCAGGGGCATCCCTACTCCACGAGCCCTAGGACTAAGAGACTCGAGGGCTATGCTTGGATATCGAGGCCACAGGCTTCCTTTATGCTCACGTCCTCTTGCGTCCTCACTCCACCCCAGGTCCATTTGCAGCTGGGGAAGGGCTCAGGGCACCCTGTCAGGTATCCACGCTTCCTTTCTGATTCTCCTCTCTCCTGATCCAAATTTTGTCTGCTCTGAGGGCAGAAAATGGTATGGGATAGTGAATTTATTCTTTCAAATCTTATATCTTTGGTCTGTTCCTCAGATTTTTTCTCTCCTTTGTTCTCAGCATTCTCCTGGATTTTCCTGCTTCTGAGGGGACAAGCGTAGGGCCCCCTTGCTGTTGCTTTCATGAGTCCCAGAGTAACAGGAAGCATGGAGGAAAACCCTCCTGCCAGTGCAGCAGCGTACGAAGCTGTGGTATTTCCCACCATCTTTTGTCCTTAGCCTCCTACTCATCCTTCTATTTGTCCCTTCAGCTTGTGGCCCAGATCCTGGAACATAAAGACATAGGCTTTGTGATGGTGGATTCCAAGAAAGAAGCCAGGCTTGCCAAGAAACTGGGTAAGTGTGATTTTTGAGATACTGTATATCAGGAAGAAACAGTGTGTCTTGCAAAAAAAAAAAAGTTACACTTATTCTTGCAAGATAACTGGGCTATTTTTAAATAAATATAAAATGGTCTGGCATATGTTAGTCCTAGACTCAAGAAGAGTTTCATAAAAAGTAAAGATGGGCCTGTGGTTTAAGATTAAGTGGTTTCACATTAATCATGTAATATATCTTCGTAACAGTACAATGAAAAGGATTTCTTCCTGGAGAAACTGACACTAAAGATCCAAGCCTTTATTTTCAGCTCCTGAAACAGGCCAAAAGGCCAGCTTCTCTTACCTCACCACTGTGGCGATCTCTCTGAGAGAGTTTAAATCTCTTCTTCTATCATTTATTATGTCCTTGCCTCTTGGCTGAAGCAGCCAACAAAAGATAGTATTCATCATGGTGACTCAAGGGTCCCAGTAGTTTCTAAATTGAAGACTAAACCCCAGCTGGGCACTATCACCAAGGACGAGAGGGAGGATTTAGGTGAGGTAACGGTTAAGTGACTACGCAATGGAAGTTGTAATCTCTCATGTCAATATGTCATGTTTAAGGGCAAGTGCACTTTAAGAGTCTTACCTCTGTAATCCCAAGGAGAGAGAATATAGGTAACTCCTTTGGTTTTCAAACACCACACACATGTACTGCCATTTGGTTTTTTCTGCATGACCAGTGAAGAATGGCTGTTAAAAAAAAATAGCAGGAGGTGATAAAACAGGACCTTTGAAGAAAGGTTAATTGGATTTGGAGTAGTAAGCACAGAATAAAAAAGATGAGTGGTGTTTCAATAAATACCTTCAGGTACATAAAAGTTCATTATCCTAGAAAAATTACAAACAACCGTTTTCTATTTTATTTTCAAGAAAACCAGATTTTATTTTTACAGATTTAAATTATAGGAGACAATTTATGTTAGATACAAAGAAGAACTCATGACTATAAAAGATAATGAATTATTAAGAATGTCTGGGATATCTCTTTCCCTGGAGACATATTAAGAAATATTGTTCCCCTTGAGCATGGGAGCAAAATATGTTCAACTCTTCCCCTGGAGTCCAAAACAATTTAATGAGTCCTGCCTCCTCCCCCAGCAGCCTACCGCCTCCTGATCTTCTCCTTTCCCACCGTTTTAATGAGAAGTTGAATTTGGGAGAATTCGCAGTAAATGTAGTGAGAGGAAAATGCTAGTGTCCCAGCAGTCTAAAACTTTAGGGAAGACCAGCTGGGCAAGTATTCACAAAGATGGAGCAGCAAGGGACATGACAGGGCTTGGTGTGTCTAAACAAACTTTTGTCCAGTCTCAGCTGGGAGGAATTGGGGCAGGTTCCATCTGGCTATTTGATTGTGGGATTTTACAGGACATTGGTTGTATTTTGTGAACCTGCTCCTTCAGCTCATCACCTCTTCCATTTACCTTAGTTTGGCCTCTATTAGGTTGTGCCTGAACTAGAGCAACAGCTTTCTAACTGGTTTTGCTCAAGACAAAATTCAACAGGAGAGTGACTGATGTTCCCTATGGTACCTTCTAAAATCAGCCATTCTGGGCTTCAGGACTACCTGGGTCTCTCGCTGTTTTTTTTTTTTTTTTTTTGAGGCAGAGTTTGGCTCTGTTGCCTAGGCTAGAGTGCCGTGGCATCAGCCTAGCTCACAGAAACCTCAAACTCCTGGGCTCAAGCAATCCTGCTGTCTCAGCCTCCCAAGTGCCTGGGACTACAGGCATGCGCCACCATGCCTGGCTAATTTTTCTATATATATTTTTAGTTGTCCAGATAATTTCTTTCTATTTTTAGTAGAAACGGGGTCTTGCTCTTGCTCAGGCTGGTCTCGAACTCATGACTTTGAGTGATCCTCCCACTTCAGCCTCCAAGAGTGCTAGGATTACAGGCGTGAGACACTACAACCGGCTCCTGTCACTCTTTTTGATTTACAAATGGCACTCCCCAGTGTACCAGGGGCTCCCTCAGACATGACATGGGACACAGTGGGCAGTATCCAACCTTCCTGCCCCTAGAGGTTCTACAGAGCAGTTCATTTGGGGAAAACATTGTCCAGCTAATAGAGAGTTTGAAAACAATCAATCTAAGGAAATAAGGAAGCCATGCAGTTGGACCAAATGCCAGCCTCAGATATTTAGCATTCCTGGGGGGGGAGGGGAATGCAGTTTTCCAGCAAGCTTGTGTGACAGAACACAACAGTACAACAAGGGCGCTGGAAAGCAGGAAAGGAGAAGATGCAGAACCTGCCCTTGCAGCTTCTGTCAGCCAACTGGGTAGGGAAGACGTGTGAGATCCAGCTAGAACAGGAAAGCAAGCTGCTGGTTCTGCCACATACACTTACAAGGCGCCCACGTCACCAGGCTCTGTGAGAGGCATGGGGGTACAAAGAAGACAATGATCCTGCCCTCAGAGAATGCACTGTGATAGTGAGGACCTGTAAATGGGGCTGAGGAAAGATCACGCATGAGCCCAGTGAGATTGGAGTGAGCTTCTTAGGAAAAACGAGTCTTAAGCTGAGGCCTGAAGGAGCTAACCAAGATGGAGGTCACGGGTTTGGGGAACAGGAAACATAAGTGTAACAGGAAACAGAGAATAATGCTCTGTGACTTTCCTTTATACACCTTGCGACAACAGCGCATTATAACATGGCAAAGGGAGCTGCATAGCACCAGGTTGTGGAAGGACTCGAACGCCAGCCTAAGGAGTCAGGTGGACAGTGGCCATTAAAATTTTTTGGTAAGGAGAATGACATGGGTCTGCAGTATTTTTGGAAAACTAAAGTAGTGGTGAGGTGGAGAATAGATTTTTCTTTCAAGTTAAAACCCAGTTGGAATTGTTAGTTCTTGACTAAGTCGAATGAGATGCCCACTTTGGGAGCCCTTCAGGAGTGCTGTTTTGGGGGAACTGGTGCTTGGGTTAGTGCTAGTTCCCCTGACCAGGACCCCACCGTCACCAGGGCACCCTGACCCAGACCTGAGCCAATGCAATGGCTCTGCCTACATCAGGACAACCTTGTCCTTGGGCCTCTTTGTTTCTTCCAGGTTTTAACGAAGAAGGAAGCCTGTACATTCTTAAGGGTGATCGCACAATTGAGTTTGATGGCGAGTTTGCAGCTGATGTTTTAGTGGAGTTTCTTTTGGATGTAAGTATTTGTGCACAGTGACCTGCATGGAGCTGACTGGGCTCAAATAGAGAGGGCGGTAAAACCCCAAAGGGAGAACAGGGAAGCTGGAGAACATGACTTGGTCTAAGTCAGGTTTATCAGGCTCCACAAGAAACTAAGGAGCACCTGCATCATTGCACTACCTACTTCTCCTGGGAAACTGGCTCCTAAGTCACCCTAGGAACTGATGATTAGTGACCAAAGAGAGGGTCACAAATCAGGACCACGTAGTGGTAACATGCCAATTCTCTTACCATTTACACACCGACGTCCACTGACATTCCCTCGGCTTTGCTCCAGAGCTGACGAAGAAGAGCTGGCGGATGTGGGAAAGGGGGGGACAACTGGTCACCTGAAGAGAGAGGAAGACAGGAGTACCAATCAGCCACGTCACCTCAGAGCAACAGAAAGAAGGCGCAGCACTAAAGAGGCCCCCAATATCACAGTTACTCTCAGCCGTAAAGGTACCACACCCTTGGATCCACATGCACAGAGGAAAAAACACTGTAAAAATATTTCATCCATAGATGAACTCACACTTTCAGTAACAGCTGTGAAGTTGAATGCTTTTGACACATGTTCTTGTACAGATAAAATACTTGCTATTGAATCCATACTGATAATTCCTCATCTACCATCTGGTACCCAGTGGTCTATTGCTCTTTCTCTACAGCCTCAAAAACCAGAGAGAAGGTTAGAAGTGAGATGAAGGCCACCTCCCACCAAATAAAATGCCCATTGTCCCCACTTGGCCATCCCATTGACCCATACTGCAAGCCCTAAGAAAGTTGAGAAGGGCAACCGAACAACTCTGGGCCAACATGGCGCTGCCCCAACTTTATTGTCTAGGGAGAGGTGCTTGGAAATGAGACTCTGTTTTCAGTAATAAATAAGGTGATTGAGCCCCATAAGTGGAAGACCAGAGTTAGAGCAGATTTTAGACTTGATCAAATCAGGGCTCTAGCGCCATTTTTCTTTGTAAATCACAGGTCATTCTGTTTTCAGTATGTTGCTGTGTCCTCAAGCTGATTATTCTCAAGCTAGTTATAATACAGCCAGAAGCAGGAGTTGATACATCACTTTTCTGAATTCATTTCTGATAATAGGAAAAAGGAGATCTGGCTTTCCATTGCTCTCATGAGAGTAAAGAACTTTTCCAAAGCCTTCAGTAAATTGATCCTCACTGGGTCAGTCACTTGCCCATTCCTGAAGCAATAACTGGAAGAGAAGTTATAGAATCAACCTAAGTGTCCATTAACAGATGGATGGATAAAGAAAATGTGATATATATGCATAATGGAATACTATTCAGCCATAGAAAGAAATAATTTGTCATTTGCAGCCATACAGATGGAATTGGAGAACATCATGCTAAATGAAATAAGGCAGGCACAGAAAGACTAATACATCGTGTTCTCACTTTTACGTAGAATCTAAAACAATCAAACTCACAGAAGCAGAGAGTAGAATGGTGGTTACCAACGGCTGAGGGAGGTGGGGGAATTGGGAGATGATGGTCAAAAGGTACAAAGCCTGAATGAGACAGGAGGAATAAGGGTTTTTTGAGATATATTACACAACATGTTAAATAGAGTAAATATAATAATAATGTATTATACATTCCAAAATCACTAAGAGAGCAAATTTCAAATGTTCTCATCACAAACAATGATAAGTATTTGAGGTGATGAATATGTTAATTATCTTTATTTAATTATTTCTCATTCTATTTATAAGTCATAACATCATTTTGTAGCCCATAAATATATACAACTATCATTTGTTAATTTACAATTAAAAATAAAAAAATTTAAAGACTGGAAAGAGGAATAGAATTATCTCTAGAAAATGATCCCCAAACCAATCATTCCACCCTTTGAGTCCAGATCAATTCCTCAAAAGGTGCTGCTTCTGTGCTCACTAGGGTGGGGGTGGGGTGGATGCTTGAGGCACCAACCATGAAGCCCACTACAGCGTCTCTCTGAAGAACTCTTTCTCCACTGGGGGAGAAAGAAAGAGTTCTCTTATTTGAACATATTTGTGTGTGTGTGTGTGTGTGTGTGTGTGTGTGGCATTTCAGCTCATTGAAGACCCAGTGGAGATCATTAACACCAAACTGGAAGTCCAAGCCTTTGAGCGCATTGAGGACCAGACTAAACTCATCGGCTTTTTCAAGAGCGAGGACTCGGAATGTAAGTGGTCTGTCTTCCCCAGCCTGTTGGTCTAACGCCTACATTCCCGACAAGCTATGTTAGAATATCCCAAAAGTGAAGGGATCTTTGGCATCTCTTTTACTGGGTGGAAGAGAAGTTAGAATCCTTCCTGTATCTAGTGCAGTGGAAAGCATTTGCAAAAATTATGCAAAACAGGCAGGAGAGCTGAAAGAACATTGAGGTTGGGCCACTGTTCTCTGGCCTTGAAGGGGGGTGAGTGTTTTGCAGAAGAGAGAAAAGTACTTCCTCCACTTTTCCCACCTGCCCACCTCCCAGTCGGATTCTCCCCGACAAGGGGACCAACAGTGAACTGTTTCCCTGACATTGGCAGCTTTTGTGGTCACCAGCTGGAGAGCTTCTCAGTCAATTGGAAAGCATGAGAGGAAAATTTGGGTAGAGATAGAATGAGCAGCTGCTACAGAATGTGGAAAATTGCTGGCCAAGGCCGCAGCTGACCACCGAGGCTGCCTGCCGTGGTGCAGCCACACCCTTGGGCATGTTCGCTTTGAAAGCTTTGTGGGCAGGTTTTGGGTGGGCACATGGACCTAGGGTGGCATCCCCACAGCCTGTGCAGGGATGAGAGGTTGGCGAGTGGGAATCAGGAAGAACGGGGAGAAGGGACCAGGAAGGTAACTACTTGAGTACTGTACCTTAAAAAAAACTTGCTTTGGCAGCATGAGCCCAATGAGTTAAGCCTTTTTCTGATGTCTCAGCCTTGGAGAGAGGGGGCGAGCAGGACTACGAGAGAGAATCTAGCAGCTTTGCTACAAGTAGGAGCTGTAAACGTGAGCTGCTTATGCCTATTTCTGGAAACCACAAAATATTTTGAAATTATTTGCAAACCATTTCTTTGCCCAATCTGTCCACTAGCATCCTTAGTCATTTCGCCAACCACCACCCACCTGTTTTCTCTCTCCTGTGCCCTGATTCAACCCTCTTCTCACTCATTTCCTTCTCTCATTTGCTTCAAATGGATGTGTTAGGGGAGGCGGCTAGCCAGGGAGTTTTGCCCCAGTTCTTCTTTAGGGGACTTTATTTCAATTCCCACACTTCCATGTCAGTGCCGGCTACTCTGGGGTGCTTCTCCTGCCCCTTCTACGTTCTCCCCTTTATTTCATTTCCTGGTTTCCCCTTTTTCTTCTCAGTCCTTCCCTCTCAATTTGTCTCCATCCTTATGTTTCTCTCTCCTCCTCCACTAAGCTCAGGATGGCAGATGGAGGGAGGCAAGGCCGTGGTTAGGATAAAGAACACACCTTCCAGTTCCTTTCTTCCCCCACCCTAAACTAGTAATTATAGCAATGCCACTTAATTAACACGCTTTATAAGCCAGGCCTATGCTAGGAGCTTATGTGGATGTCTTAATTTCATTCTCACAACAAGCCTGTGAGGTGGTTACCATTATTATCTGCATTTTAATAATGATGAAAGGGTGGAAAAGAAAGTTTTAACTAACTCATCCATTATCACACATGGTGACAAATGGAGCCAAGATTGAAATCCCAGGAGTCTGACTTTAGGGCTTATCCACTTAACTACTGGGCTGTATTTTTAAAACTTTGCAAACTGAGAGCATTGCACACATGAAATATGATGATGCTTCAATAGCATAAAATGGGGGTAAAGTGGAAGAGATTTGGGCTTAGTGAACAGAAATATTTTTTACCTACTTTATGTTATATAATAATAAGTAAAAACAAAATAATAGGAAACATATCACATGCTGCATTGTAAAAAAATTTCCAAATAAAATATTTTAAAATTTTGAATAAGCATCTTGTACTTGCTTCCAAGAATATGGCTTTTTGATATTAGGTTTCATGCTTGAAATAACAACATGCAATTCCTGATCAAGATTTTAAATGATGATCTCTTCAAATTCTTGATAGTCACCATTGACAAGAGACATCACTTGTGCATGTGGATGGTACAAAGTGTGAGGACAATATTCATTGCTTTTTCTTTAATTAATGAACATTCTTTTCTTGCCATTGGACATAATTCAGATAATTCAATCTCTAAAGTGCCCTTCAGGGGTGTGTATATTCCTTCAGTCGTGTAGCTATTACCTTTCTTTTCATTGATAAATGTAATGTTCAAATTCTTTATGGTAATTCGAATGAATTTGAAAGGATTGCAAATCTAATTCAACTTTTTCATATTCTATATTTCAAAATAATAATAAAGCTTTCCTAGGAATCCACAGATATTGCTCTATTGGTCCTAATAATTATTCTTAAAATTTAAATAATAAACTTGCTAGTGAATCATTTTAACCTCCTTTTCAAAGTTGAATTTTTGCTTTTAAATTAAAACATTTTGTCAGTATATCATATATTACATATGGTCCTTGAAATTTTCAATTAAATACACAGTAAGGTAGGTTCTCAGCAAGGTCCAGCATTTTTTTTTTTTTTTTTTTGAGGCAGAGTCTCACTTTATTGCCCAGGCTAGAGTGAGTGCCGTGGCGTCAGCCTAGCTCACAGCAACCTCAAACTCCTGGGCTCAAGCCATCCTGCTGCCTCAGCCTCCCGAGTAGCTGGGACTACAGGCATGCGCCACCATGCCCGGCTAATTTTTTCTATATATTTTAGTTGGCCAATTAATTTCTTTCTATTTTTAGTAGAGACAGGGTCTCGTTCTTGCTCAGGCTGGTCTCGAACTCCTGACCTTGAGCGATCCGCCCGCCTCAGCCTCCCAGAGAGCTAGGATTACAGGCGTGAGCCACCGCGCCCGGCCTGTCCAGCATTTTTTGAAACCCATATTATCCCTCAAAATTTTTCAAAGTGAGTATAATTCACAATTTACTTTTCGATTTACTTCTTAGCTGATAAGCCCTTTATAAAACTCTCCTTAAACAGTCAACCTGCCGCGTTAGCGTGAAACAGCAGAGGAAGTTTCTCCTCATTCATTTTGTTACCAAAAGCTAAAAAAGAAGGGGTTATGCAGGTTTACATGTTATTAGTCACCTTTTTTTTTTTTCCAACAACCTCTTATGTGGAATTCAGATCCACAGGCAAACCTTTATATGACAGAGCTTTTCTGTAAATAAATATTACTTGAATCTCAAGATTTTCAGATAGAACTCAGTGTCAAGTCTTTACACCTTCTTGTCATCGTAGCTGCACTATCATCCGTATACAAACTTGGGCAGTGTTTTCAAAATGTTTTGACATGTTCACCTACTTCTTTGTATGTTTTGTCCCCAACAAATTGGCTCGGTCCCTCTTTGTAAGACAAATGGTGTTATTCCGAGCATTTTCTCCAGAGTTTCTAGCTGGTGCTATCAACCACATCCAGTGACTAAAGTCTGGTATACTTATATCGGGTAGGGAAAACCCTGAGAGATGGGGAAAATGCTTAGACAAATCTTTAGTAAGCTGGAGGAGGCTGAATGTTCAGGAGCTATTCCAGAAGGGAAAAGAGTCTTCAAGGAAACTGGGGAGTCAGACTGGGAGGAACTAGGACGAAGCCACTCAGCATCAAAACAGGACATGGGGGCAGGAAAAATCTAGAGATTACATGAGATCAGACGGAGCAGAAGACGAGATGCAGTATCTTGGAAGACAACTGCTATTTGGGGGAGGCTACAGGTTTAACCTCATTTTGAATAACCATGGGGGGGGGGTTACCTTGCCCCATCCTTCATCTTAAGTGATGTAGACCAGCTCTCCAAGAGAAAAAAGGGGCTCCTGACACAGGCGGAAGCCCTTCCTTCTATCAGGGCAGGAGTTCCCAGAGGTGAGGAGAAATTTATAAGGAACAGGTGGATTGGGGCCCAGTGAAGCTTTAGACTCATATGGCTTAAGGTATTATTGCTTTAGCCATTCTACTTCCTCACCCTCTATCTATTCATTCTTCCAATGCTCCCAACCTTCTTCTCTCCCCTTACCCAATCCTCTACCCCAGCTATCAGCCTACAGGATATCTTTACGAGGACAGTATGTATAAGTGTTCTTGTAAATGTTCAACTCCTCTCTCCTCTGAGTGTATTGCACTCAAGCACTACTATAGCAACTCTTGCATTGCATTGTGATTGTTTAAGGGCCCATAGCTCTTGCTGGGCTGAGAGCCTTTTGAGATCGGTGTCCTTTTCTTACTTACCTTAAATATCCCCTAAGCCAGCATTATTTAAAAAAAATGGTTTTTTTTTATAAAATCTTAGAAAATTCTGCACAATCCCAGGATTCTAGCAAAAGCTTATATTTCTAATTGTTAAGGGATGTGGAATTCCACAAAATGGAAAAAAGTTAATCTTGTTAAGAATAAATCATAGGCTTGTTGATTCTCAGAGTTACAGAGTTTATTCAGAACAACTGCCACCACCACGATTACTACCATCTCACACTGAAGGCTTGAATATGAGTAACTTTACCAAGTAACTGCCCAGGTGTACCAAAGCATAGCACTTCCACACTCACATGGGCGCATGCCTACCTTGACCAATTTGGACTCAAGTTTCGGACCGGAGTAAAGCATAGGCTCGATAAAGTTTAGATAATCCTCGCAAGGCAACAGAATTAAAAAAAAAAAAAAACTTAAAGAGAAAAGAAAACTAGGATTCACCAAGAGGAGTGCTCCTGATAAGAATTTTAAAACGCTGCTGTGATGTCATTTTTGATTGAGGTCACTTTATACATTAAGGTGAATTTCCTTCTCATTTAGGGCTCATTTATATGGCAAACTGCACTTTTCTAGAGGGAATGATTATAACTAGCAGTGAGTATGAGTGGAAGGACTCTTTTCTTTTGGTTTGGAGTTTTACATGTCTTTTTCTCTCCTTTGTCCTTTCTCAGTTTCCTGTTTTCTGCTTTCCATCTATGAACTTCATAAAAGTATAGTGAAGAGGTCTTTTCCTGGGCAATTCAATGCTGGTCAATTCAAACTCCTTGGGGGAAACTATGGGTTTAAGTAGTACTAAATAATCACCTACTTAAATAACTACTAAGTAATTATCCAGTCAGGATTAATTGGCTTTCTACTATCTCTGCATCATTTAAAAAGAAAAGATACTGCAGTGTGCATCTTGAAAATGTCTCTCCTTTTCATCTCTTTCCTCTTAGATTACAAGGCTTTTGAAGAAGCATCTGAACATTTCCAGCCTTACATCAAATTTTTTGCCACCTTTGACAAAGGGGTAAGCACCTATGAAAACTCAATTTGAACAGTTTTGTAGGCATGAAGGATTAAAATTTGAACTTCTTACCACTTTTGCTTTTCTTTTAGCAACACTAACCATTCTGCTTTGCCCCTTTCTCCAGAAATGTTAGGAATATGGCAATAAATCACCATTGAATGAGAAATGTGTACAAAGATGATTAAGTCAGAGGACATAAGGCTATTTCTAAAAACATCCAATGAAAAGTGATGGCAAACCCTTATCTTCTCATACACTGAGAATGGAAAATGTATGAGCCCATAGTGTGCCTGGCCACTGAGCCATTGCTTTTTTTGCTCTTAGGAAGTACCTTCTCCCTTCCTGGGGTTGCACACTTCCCCTTCTCCTGGGCTGGGTGGATGTTGAAATGGAGAGGGACACTGACTATCTGAAGCCCTGGTGCTTTAGAAAGTTACCTGGATATTCTGGAGATATCGTGGATATACTTTTGTACAATGCAAATGCTTTCTATTTTCTGGATGTGGAAAGTGATTTTATAAGCCAAAGAACAGCAGAGAGAGACCTTGAATCAATGGGTAATTTATTTGGGTTCTACTGCAGTCAGAGTACTGTACCCTGGCTCCTGATACTACTAAAGTGGCTACTATTTATGGAGTGTTTTCTATGTGTTGGAAACAGTTTGATGTATTGCATCTATCATATCTCCAATCCTTTAAACACCCTTGAAAGGTAAGAACTTCTATTTCCCAGAAAAGAAAACAGATTTAGAAAGATTAAGTAACATCCAAGGTCTCCAGCAAATGAATAGTAGCACTGGGATCCCAATTTAGGACAACCTGTGCCCCAAACCTACTTCATTTCTTCTATACCACACCACTAAGTAAAAGACTGTATATCTGCCCTTGAGATTCAGGGTGCACCCTCCCCCCACATGCATGCATGTATGCACAACACATACATGTGACATACACACCCATCTCACCTCCCCCCTACACACACATGGAACACACATATGCCAACTGAAACTCCTAAATCACCATATTTGCCAGGACAAATAAATCTAGGACAAGCTAAGTTCTTGATCAAATTCAAGTAAAAGTTGATCGGAGAGTGGCCTATGGAGGAGTAGGATGGCTGGTGGGTAGTGCTTATGGGTGAGTTACATTACGGTGAGTTAAGTATTCCACGGAAAACAAGAGGAACCCCATGGGGTGGTGGCAGGAAAAGGGCATGAGGAAAAGAGATCGCATTCAGTTCATGTATATACTGAGCCATTGCTATGGGTACGGCCCGATCTTCAAGCTTGTAATCCAGAAGAGAAGGCTATAATCTAAGTAATAGAATCTAAACTTGAAGGAAGTTTGCCCTAAGTGGTCGGATTAGAGTTGGGAGAGATCTTGAGAAGAGTATGGAAAAGAATAATAACTGTCATTTATTAAGTGCTTATTACATGGCAGAGTCTGTGCTAAGAGCTTTATGAAGGTTTTCTCATTTCATCTCCTCAACACCTCTGTAAGGGAGGAATTAGTATTCTCATTCCACAGAGCAGGCAGCTGAGGCACCAAGAGATTAAGTGATTGGCTCATGGGCCAACTGGCTCATGATAGTTAACAAATCACGAAGCTTGCTCTAATCTCAGGTCAGCCTGACTTCAAAGTCAATGCCTTGTCCTACTATACTCAGAGAAAGAAGCAATATATGTAAAATGCTTAGCTCGTGGCTGGCACACAGTAAGTGTTGAGTAGATGTTAGCTAGCTGCGAGTACTATTATGGATAAGAAGGTAGTCCTCTAGGCCCAGGAGGATGGGAGGTTGGGATAGCATGTTAGTAGAGAAGAGGGTGGTACAGAGAAGCCTAAACTGCATCCACTACTGACGTTTAGTTCTGACGGGCCAGGAATAGCTAAGGTGGCCCTGGGTAAGAACCCACAGGAAAGAAAGAGAGGCAGGCAGACAAGCCTGGCCAAGCAGCACAGCCTTAGTTCTTAGAGGATTGGTTCCACTCTGAGTTCAGGGTAGTGTCTGTTTTCAGAAGTGCCTCCCAATCCAACTATATGGCTTCATGTCTGTGGCCCATGAAGAGGTGAGGCCAGGCTATAATTAAAAACTCAGAAAGCTGCTTTACTGAAAACTCTGTAAGATACTGAGTCATAAAGGCCACTGTTCATATAGCCTTGTGGAGTTTCATAACATTAAGAAAAAGAAAGACACATGTGGGGAGAGCTATTGCACTGAGAAGACTCTGATGCCGTTGGGGACTTAAGAACACGCACCCATCAGTTGGGGGGGTGGAGGGGTTGGTGGGGTCCAGAAAACATGGCACCCAGTGGTGTCCTGCAGGGGGTGCCAGAGCAGAGGAGAGGGGAAGTAATAAATGACAGGAGGTGGCTGAAAAGATGTTTGTATAACACACACTTGGGAATCTCAGAGGGACCTGGAGGTGTTTTGTAGAGGTTTGAAACCAGGAAAGAAAAGGGACAAGAAAGCACTAACACAATCACAGAGATGAAAAAACTAACTGGTAAAAGTTGATGTGACAAGAGGACCTGGCCATTAATGAGATGAATTAGAGAAAGAAAAGACCCTTAAACAATTTAAGATAGCAAGTTTTGACTTCAAGACAGCAAAAATTGTGAAGCTACTGAAAACATTGGAAATCTAGGAAGAAGAATCTATCGAGAAACATAGATGGGGTTATAAGTACTATTTTCTACAAGTTGGGAAACCATTCAACTGGAGGTCTCTTTCATTAATTAATTCATTGACTCAGTAAGTATTTATTGAGTATCTTTTATGTGCCAAGCACTCTTCTCAGTGCCAGGGTACAATGTTGAGCAAAACAGATTCTTCCTCTTGTAGAATTTAGAGTTCAGTGTGGAGAAGAGGAGATGAAAAGACAGAAAGTAAATAAGTAAACAAACCAATAAATATATGACATGAGTTGGAGAACCATAATGAGAGTGAGATGTCAAGGCTGCTGATGTACATTTGGGAGTCAGTAGTTCCCAACCACTGTCAATACTGGTATACCTCAAAGGAGCCCTTAAAACCATTAATCTGTTGGCCCAACTACTGGAAACTTGGATTTTTTTAGGGTTGTGACAGGACCCAGGAATCTGCATCTTCTAAAAGTGTCCTAAGGGATTTTACAGGGTGCACAGGTTTGGGACCAGTGCTTATCTGCTGATCCTGATCCTAAATCAAGCCACACAAAGGCCCAATCTCTCCAAGGAAGACAGTATCCAAGAGCCATGTTGATGTCCACTCTGCTGCACCTACCTTACAGCCTGGAAAGTGTCAGTTCTGATTATCCCAGGTCTCCTCCCGCTGGCTTGCTCCTTTCTCTCTGAGTGAACAGTGGGATGAAAACCCACTTTCCCTTTTGAATCATGTTAGGGCCAAAGGGAGCTGTGACTATCCAAACAAAGTTAGTAGAGAAGATAGATATTGAGGAGGCCTCAATTCACTTTCGGTTTCATTGACAGTGACTGAAATGTCTTGCTAACATGTAGAAAAATTATCTGTATCAAAATTTATATGCATGCAAAGATCAGGGAAATGGCATTGTACTTTGTAGTTTTCTTGTCTTTTGTCAAAATCTATTCCAACTAGTTAAAAAAAGAAAAGCACAAAAGAACTCATTTTTATGGACTTATTCAGCTCTTACTAGTATAATCTATTCTCATGTAATAATTGTAGTGTCCATGAACCAGCTCTGCTCCCGGAACAGGGCCTTGGATACAGTAGGCTCTGCTAGGTATTTGTTGAATAAATGAATGAATAAATGCTTCATTCAGTCAACTCTCCTTCAGTCCTTACCATCCAAGATGCAATTACAAGAATAAAAGAAAGGGGTCCTCTGAGATATAAGAAGGGGGCGCTCCGTGGTGGTGGGTGGGGTAGGGGCACAGTGGAGACACCTCTGGAAAATCCTACTCAGGGTTCCCAAGACTTAAGGACACGGAAATCCAATTTCACATTCAGAGACCTAACATTGTGGACCCAGACACTGCATTCGGGAACCGGAGAAGACCACCCCTATGCAGACACAGGCTCACATGCTGGGGCACGCCCACGCTGCCTGCCTGAGCCGCGGTTCTGAGCAGCTCCTGCAGGAGGCTCAATTAATCACCGCAGACTCTAATGGGTGACGAATCAATGAGAACACGTTACAAGAGGAGCAAGGAAACATCTCACGAAAACATGTGCAGTGCCAATGCAATATTTACAGGCATGTATATTCCTTTCTTTGCACTGTCAAGGAGAAGGTAATTTTCAGATGAAAAGGAAGTTGGAATACAGGCAAGTTGGAGGTTTACAGTGCTCCATGGCTGGGGTTTGAATTCTGGTTCTACTCCCTCCAGGTGCATGATCTTGACGGTTCACTTACCCAAATTGTGTCTCAGGTTCCTCGTTTGTAACATAAGTATAATAATATTCTTACCTCATGCAATCAAAGTGAGGATTAAATATATTAACACACCTAAAACACTTAGAAATACTGCCTGGCACATAATAATTACTCTCTATGTTTGCTATTATTACTGTTTCTGTTCATTGGATCACTTCCCAACTCACAGAAGCACAGTTTTCTGGTTCCTAGAATATATAGTAAGTGAACCCAAAACCTCAGACTCCAATGTCATTCTCAAGCCCATTCTACCAGAGGCTCAGCTTTGCAAAGAACTGTGTGAACACTGCAAAGAACATACAGCCAGTGTCTGCCCCTCCCCAGCTCCCTGCCTCACGACCCCATCATCCACCCCACCCTTGTACCCAGAGAAGAGGGGAAAAGCAAGAAAAAACTTCACATCTCCCCCTCTTAAAATAAAAATGACAATAAAACCCCCTTCGACAGACTGTAGCTCTTAACATGGCCTGTTTTCTTTATCTCTGAGTAGGATGGTAACATTTCTTTCCCTTAAGTATTATAGGAACTGCCTTTTGGAATATAGTGACCTGGAATTGATAGCAATTGCTGACAAAAGCCATATGAATATCAGGGCTTCCTTAGAATGCAGCTCCTGTGTAAGAGTGTATGACCACCCTGTTCCTCCCTCTCCCCAGTTGGTCACAGCTGGCTGGGGTCACTGCACTGTGGGTTACCACCACAGAGCGTCAGCTCTTAGGCAACTCCTCGTCAATGTCAAGGGAATCACTGTTCATCCCTGTGCTTTCTTGGATCACAGCTCAGAACTGGTTTTCTATAGAGCGCTGCACATTCCAGGCCTCTCCAATCATTTCACAAAGAGAGGTCCGGAGTTCAGCAGCTGTGCCGGCCAACACAGCAACCGTTCTGCCTTGACGACACACTGACCACGTGGCCACTTGAATCAAGAGAGAAAACATCTTCCAGGCTGTGAGCTGGTGCCCTGAGTTTTTTATTTAATATCTGTTACGGGGTGAGCAACTCATCCTGGCTTGCTGGGGCCTATCCAGGCTTAGCGCTGAGAGTCCTGCATCCTGGGAAACCCCTCTGCCCTGAGCAAAGCAGGACAGTTGGTCACCTATGAATGGTTCCAAGAGCCCAACAAACCATCAAGCAAGCCTGGCACTGAGAGATTTAACCATAGGGCCAGCCCCTCAACCCAAACAGCACTTAGAGCTTGTGAGCTGATCTAGGACAGATTAATGGTTTGGCTTCTGATTCCAGGTACCTAATGTTTTCAGAATTTCCATCAATTGCCTGTTCTACCAAAATTGGTTCAATGAAATCCACACAGCTCAGGACAGTAAACATGCTCCATTGGCTTTGCTTCCTGCTCCAGCCTTGGTAAATACAGTACGGTGATGCCGATTATAGAATTAAATTTTCCACTTTTTATTCCAGCTGCTCCCAGCCCCTGTTTGACTCTCATTTGCCAAATAAGTCTTTTTCTTTCTAACCAGCTCAGGACTTAGGTGATGTGTTCCTATCACCTCAACACTGAAGTTGAATCTATAGATGTGCTCTCCTGTCTTTGCCAGAGAATACACACACCACACACTACTCCTAGGTGAACAACCCATTGCTTCTCTAGACTAGCATTCAAATAAACTTCATTTTATTTCTAACTATTACAGGTTGCAAAGAAATTGTCCTTGAAGATGAATGAGGTTGACTTCTATGAGCCATTTATGGATGAGCCCATTGCCATCCCCGACAAACCTTACACAGAAGAGGAGATTGTGGAGTTTGTGAAGGAACACCAAAGGTGCCTGAGATGGCATGCAAGGGACTGGGGTTCTAGGGTCTGGAGAACGGAGAAGAACCTCCCAGGGCTGACCTCTCAGAGCCACCGAGAGCAGCATCCTAGAGTCAGCACCCCAGCAGAACAGACCTCAGCAGTACAGCTTTGTTGGTCATTGATAAATAGCAGGGATGTTACTGCTTCTGAATATGGGTCTACACTTGCAAGCAGGATTAGACTACCTCCCACCAGTCAGCAAATCGCCTTAGATCCAGAGCAAGATATAAATAAAATTCTACACTAAAAATGATAGCAATTTATTGAAAGTTTCCTATGTGCCAAGTACCATGCTGAGTGCTTTATGAAAACTATTTTATCTAACCTTACAGGGTAATTATTGCTATCCCAAGGAAGTGGATTCAGAGTAGTTAAGTAACTTAGCCAAGGATGAACATTCTGTACATAGAACTTCTGGGAGAGGAAGAGTTGTTACCATGTAGAGTAGCTGCAGCATGAATCAGCAACCTTTTTCTGCACAGAACCAAACAGTAAATATTTCAGGCTCTGTGGGCCAGATGGTCTCTGTTGCAACCACTCAAATCTGCCACTGTAGCAGGAAAGCAGCCACAGACCATGTGTAAACAAATGGGTGTGGCCGTGTCCCAGCACGAGTTCATTTACAAAAACAGAAGGCACTGGCTGGATGTGTCCCCCCAGCTGTAGTTTGCTGACCCCTGCTCTTGAGGGAGGGACAATACGGGAACATGGAACATGGCAGTGGGTTCACTGCCCCACCTAGCCACCCTTCCCGCATACGCACAAGTGTGTCCACTGAACCGGAAGCACCATGACCCCCTCGCCCGGACAGTCCTAGCCCCTTCCGGGAGGCAGGACTTGGAGGAACAAATATTAACATGTCTAGCACTGTTTGCCAACATTCAGAAAGAAATGAACTATGAGCAAAATATAGGTTCCACCTGCTCCCTCAAACATCCCTAAAGGGCTTTTGATGGATGACTCTGATGATAGAACAAAGGTAGCTCTGGGCTAGGGAAACAGGGAGTTTCCGTTTTCTCTGTGAGGTTTGCTCATTCCAGGCCTGCTGTGAGCTCTCAGCACTGACACCTGTGTGTGAGGAGGGACATGGCTTCTTGCCCTGGGAATGAGCTGACCCGTGCTCTCTGACCCATTGTTTGTAATAGACTTCATAATCCTTGGGTCAAGTGTGTCTGTGGGAAGGCTGAGTGGTCCAGGCCCAGCTCTGTCTGACACAGCGGGGCACAGCAGGTCTACTTCCTTAAGGGGGAAGGGGTTTTGAGGGCTCTTCACGCAAATGCACCAACATCTCACCCTACATTTCATGGTGTTGAGGCTGCAGTATCCACCATGGTGATTCCTACTCAAGGAAACTCTTTTTTTTTTTTTTTTTTTTCCAGACCCACTCTACGTCGCCTGCGCCCAGAAGACATGTTTGAAACATGGGTAAGAAAGTGGCAAGCTCTTTCTGCCTTTTAGAAATGAATATATTCCCCAAGAGTAGTGTCCCTTTGATTAAGTCTCTAGATTCAAACTGAGTCTTATTTGGCTGGGGTGGGTGTCTGGGTGGTGCAGTGTTTGAAATATGGACAACGTTACACTCAATTAAAACCCAGTTCTCCATGGATCCAAGTTTAGCTTCTTTGGTACCACTCACTAGGCAAAATCACTGTGTGTCTGAGTTCACTTCCCACAGTGACTACAGTTCCATGCATTGGCTGCCAGATACCCAGAGTAACACGGTGGAGGGGGCTCAGGCTGTAAAGTCATACAGACTTGGGGGCTACCTCGTAGCTTTGTGTCCTACATCAATCACGTGGTCTTTCTGAGCTTTAGTTTTCCCATTTACTATTGGGACACTTTGTAAGGATGAGTGATATGAAGAGTTCAGAGCATAGTAGACACTTGTTTAATTAATGGTAGCTGTTTTTGGAAATATCAACTCAAGGCACTGGGAAGCAGCTAAGCCAGCTGTTCTCTAGGCCTGGGTCATGGACAGCATGTCAGGTGGCTCAAAGAATATTGGAAAGAGGGCCTTGGAGATATTCTGCTCCCCCACCCTCGCCTTGGCTTTGTACAGAATTCCATAACCAATAACCACCAAAGTTGGTGAAGCATTTTTCAAAGCATTCCACGTATCATCTTACTTAGAGCCTTCGACAGCTCTAGAGAGTTATTAGTTTGGTCCCATTTTACATATGGAGAAACTGATGCTCACACAGGTGAGACTGACTACTTAGAAACACAGAATTAATAAGTATTAGTTCTTGGAACTTAAATTTAACCATCTGGAGCCAAATCTCAAGTTCTCTCCAGCATGCCCCTCTACCCCCGAGAGTGTCCATGTCCCCACAAGGAACCACTTGCAGTTGGGGAGAGAAAGGGATTAACATGGAGGCATTTATTTAGTTAGTCCTTTGATTGAGAGTCAAAAGTGATGGATGTGATGGATGAACAGAACCAGGGAGTAACTTGACACTTACTGTTTTATAGGCTTGTGACTTATTTGGATGTTTGAAGGTAGAGCAAACATTTCACAAGACATTGAAGGGTAAATAATCCAGTCTAGAGGAGTAGGTTATTTAAGAACAACCCAGCACAATAGAAACGTATTTTCCTAACATTTAAACCTTTCAAAATGTTAACCTTTAAGAGGTCTTATTACTAGATTCAAAAATAATAATAACAGAAGGGTGTAATAGTGCTTTAAAAATAATGTTCTTTTAAAATTGCTTTTATCTTTTACTCTACAGTAATTTCAGACTTACAAAAAGAGTGCAAAGAATTTCATTATTTCTTCACCCAGATTCCCTAAATATTAATATTTTACCACATTTGCTTTATCATACTCTCCTTTTCTCTTTATATATATAAATATTTTTTTTCCGGAACTGTTTGAAATGAGAGTAAGCAGCAGATACAATTCCCTTTTATCCCTAAATACTTCAGGTGTTTTCTGAAAAGCGCTTTCTCTCATATAACCGCGGTTCGATTATCAAAATCAGGAAATTAACGCTGACATAATTCTACTATCTAATCTATAGACCTTATTCAAACCCACCAGTTGTCCCAATCTTTTATTGCAACAGAAACATTTTTCCTTTTCCCAGCCTAGGATCCAATCCAGGGTCTCACGCTTGCGTTTGCTTGCTTTGTTTCTTTGGTTTCCTTTAATCTGGAATAGATTCTTGGTCTGTCTTTATTTTTCTTGACACAGAGTACCATTTTAACTTAAGAGTGATTATTGCCATTCTGTTCTGCTATGGCTTTATCTTTAGGTTTTCTTTTTATTTCCTTTTATCCCTCAGAGACAAGTCTCAGTTATGTAGGTTTTGGAAAGGATGAGACTATAAAACTGTGGAACCTTCTCCCGGACTCTCCCTACTGACACAGCAGTGTCACACTGAGATCGTGACATTCCAGAGCTGGAGAGCCTACATCCTCCCCGACCACAGACACCCCCAACACCCCACGCTGCTGCGAAAATGCTCCCTCTTGTTATCTCAGAGGCAGATAGATGTTCAGAAAGGAAGTTTGCTGTCTTCATTGGAACCCATACTCTGCTCTCTTTTCTCTTAATGAATAAGATAAATTACAAGCCTTTTGCTATAATGTAACAGTGATGGCTCATATTTTCCACATTATTGCATAATGAACTGTTTTCCAGCTCGGGAAGGGTGGTGTATTGGATTTAACCAGGTAGAGAAAAGGGCAAATAGAATGACTTATTCCTTCCCAACACCTCATTCTGGAATAGCCCCTGACTTCCCAGAGGCCTCACCAGGCCAGGCCAGCACCTCCATCCAAGTCTCCAGCGAGGGAGGAAAGGCAGGACAGGGCCCTCCAGGGTCATCTTTGCAGCCTTAAAAAAGAAGCAGCAGAAGTTAATTGGGTAAGAAGGACCTCTGAGGAATGGAGCCCCAGACCCGCTCCCCATCCACCTGTGTCCCCTAGAAGGACACTTCTCCAAAGAGTGGCACCTCCATTGGCCACTTGGCCACAGCAACCTCAACCACAGATGTTGTAGAACGTGACTGGTTAATGAACTTAAAGGTCTTTATCTTCAACACCCTCTTCCCCAGACATTACAACATATTCAAATACGACAGGAAATTCTAGCTAGGTGAAAGCAACTGTTGACCTTTTTCTTTCCCTAATTGTGCAGATTTTTAAAGCAGCAAACCATAGAAAACACATCATATATTATCACTAAATAAATTGGTGCCCAGTAATATTTGCTGTGCATAAATCAGAGAGCTACTTATTTATTTATTTTGAATATTCAGTGAACGTCAAGGTGAAACAGGGCAATCCAGACCCAGCACTGACCTGTCGTTCTCCTTGGAGACTGTACACTCCATCCTGACCAGTGGTCAGCAAGAGTCCTGGGCAACTGTCCCCAGGGCATGGGAGTCAGCAATTACTTCTAAAGGCATCTTCCCTCTACTACAACAGCAAAGTACTTCCCGGAGAGAGCCAGAGACCCCCAGACCAGTGCTAGGTAAATTCATTGCATCTTAATTAGGGAGCCTGCTGGTTTTAGCTGCATTTTTTCCTTTGCGTCTCTTCATTCAACATGAGAACACACATTCAACAAAGACTGGAAGGAAATAGAGCAAATACTCACAGTAGTAATATATCTGGTTGGTGGATAACTGATAAGTTTGGTTTTTTCTTGGTATCTCTAATATTGTCTGATATTATTCAATAAGTAAGATTTTTATAGCCATATTCTTTTTTGTTTTTTTTTGAGTCAATAGACATTAGAAAGAACCTCCATGCTAAGCGCTGAGGTTATAAAATGAATGTGGCTGTCCTGTCCGTAGAAGCTGCGGGCTGAGTAGATGAAACAGTCTGAGGACGCATAACACCAGCCCAGCACGCTTCCTGCTGCGACAGAGGGCCGTACAACGTGCTGGGGAGTCCCGAGGAAGGTGTTCATCAAAGTCATTCCCAAGTCTCCTGTTCTTTGGGGATCTTGTGCTCAGACACTTTATATACAGGTCCCTTTTCTGCTTCTTTCAACTTAAGTAAGAGCCACTGATCTGAGTTTGCAGCACCTTCTGCAAACCCTGCAGAGGAGCCATTAGTTCATGGAGCCTGTTCTACTGCTCCTGGTGGTGAGAAAGAAGGAGTGTGGGTGCTATGGTCTGAATGTTTGTGTACCCCCAAAACTCACATGTTGACATCCTAACCTTCAAGGTGATGGATGGTATTAGGATGTGGGGTCTTGGGAAGGTGATTAGGTCATGAAGTCTCTGTCCTCATGATGGGATCAGTGTCCTTTTAAAAAAGGCCCCAGAGAGCCACGAGTGACCTTTGCACTACGTGAGGACACAGCAGGAAGGCGCCATCTATAAGCCAGAAAGCAGGCCCTCACCAGACACCGAATCTTCTGGTGTCTTGACTTCCCAGCCTCTAGAACAGTGAAAAATAAATTACTATTGTTTATAAGCTACCCAGTTTGTGATATTTTGTTATAGCAGCCTGAATGAACCAAGACGGTGGGCTGTGGGGCCAGACAGAACTGGCTTGAATCCCACTTCTGTGACTTGCAGCTCTGTGTAAGTCACTGCGATTCTGTAAGCATTAAATAGGAGTGGCTTTCATTTGAGATTTCGAGACCATGGACTTATATGGTACTCACATAAAAAGTGGCAAATGGCAGATATTGTTGCCATTTTAATCATCAGTTGTTATTTTAAGGCATAAACCCTTCCCTCAGAGAGCTTGCCATCCAGTTGAGGAGGGAAGATTTGTGCAATTAAAAAGAATTTCCAAGGCAATGTGATCTAAAGTCCAAATGGGTGATCAGAGTGGCAAAGGCTGTGGGGTGCAGAGGAAGTCCCCGGCCGTGCTCTGTCCTGCTGTCAGGGCGTCTCCTCCTCCCCTGTGCACGTTGGGTTCTTGCCGAGTAACCCGCACTCAGCAGTTTGCCCATGGACTCTTGCTCTGTGAGGTTATTACTGAAAATACCTGGCTCCTAGCACAGGCCTGCTTCTTTGAGGGTGTTCAAGGCAGGTTTGTGTGCCGAATCTCTGAGACGCACAAAGAGACACTCTTCCCCTTGGTGACAGTTCTCCATCTGGGGACTGTCTCAGGTCTGGGGAGTGACAGCCGTATTATGAGCGGCCTCTTAGAAAACAAATATAGATTCTTGATTCTAAAACCAATTTCCATGTGCGTCCTAGAAGGGCACACAGAAATGAAGCCTGCTTCGCTGAGTTAGCAGCACGCACTTCCAACTGACGGCAGGAGACGGGGCAGGGGCCAGCCTAATGAGAACTGATTGGGATGTTCTGTCTGGCGATAATAGCAAATGTAAAACAGTGAAACCTCAGACTCACCTTCTGCTTGCTGTCGGATTTGTGTAATAAACTAGCACACACACGTGCACACACACATATATATCTGTAAAATTCAATTTCCCACAGAATCTGACCAAGGCAGTGCCCACTCCCTTGTTTTTAATAATAATATTTTCCATTTAATCTCTCTTAGAATTTTTGGAGGTTTTGTCCATTCCAAACTCAAAGGAAAAAATTAGCATTTAGATAGGATTGCCCCAGCATTAAAATCAATTGAAATAGAAACAGAGATCATGGGAAGGTTGAGATGCCTGGCGTTTTTTCCATAGGATGATTCTGATATGGCATTCAGGGTGCTCAGTGAATCCTTCTCCCATGTCTGCCGTAATCAGCATTCACCTGGCTTTGTCCCCAGGTGCCTCGTTCTCACACATATTCCTCCTAGGCTCCTATTTATTTATTTATATTGGAGACAGGGTCTCACTCTGTCTCCTAGGCTGGAGTGCAGTGACACCATCATAGCTCACTACAGCCTTGAACTCCTAGGCTCAAGTGATCCTCCTGCCTCAGCCTCCTGAGTAGCTGGCACAAAAGGCATGCACCACCGTGTCTGGATAATTTTTAAAAATTTTTTGTAGAGATGGGGTCTCACTTTGTTGCCTAGGCTGGTCTCAAATTCCTGGCCTCAAGTGATCCTCCTACCTCAGCCTCCCAAAAGCTAGGATTATAGGCATGAGCCACTACACCTGGCCTAGATCACATTTCTTATAACACAGGCCCCTCCAAGCTCTTGCTCTTCTTTCTCCAGGAACAACCAATGCAAAGGAGATGCAAGGCACATAAGGCATGTGGTCCTTTCTGTCCAGGGCATAGAAACATGAAAGGCTGTTTGCCTGCCCATAGATTTAAAATACTCTCTCTAGTGTCTTTTCTTTACCCCTGCCCCCATAGCCATACCCACTTTTCTCAGTTGCACACACTCAACCTTCCCCAGGCCCAACTTCCAGCCTCTTCCTGGAGCATCCCACACTCATAGAAGTGCTCTGGGGGCCTATTCTGATTTGACAGGCTTTGGGGAGAGAACAGAAAGGACCTCAAGGAAACCACTTGGAGGTCACATTCAGCAAAGTGTCCCCTACTGGGTTCTGTTTCTTCAATAAGAGGTGTTGGCGGAGGCCTAACAGAAGTGCTACACTTACACACAATTCTCATGTAAACAACGACCCATATCCTCGCTGACCTCAGTTGACCTAATTGATTCCTGTCTGCTGCTCATTTGGGGACAGTTTCAGGATCTGTCCGCAGCATTCGGAAGTTTTCACAATCTGGTACATGACCGATTATATCACTGGTGGTGAATTGTTCAAACCGAGACTGACAGCTGCATTTGCTGAGCTGCCTCCAGAGTGACTGTTGCTTTTATAGCTCCTGATAACCCACACTCACATTCTTCCTCATTTTGCCTTTTGCTGCTGCACTCCTGGACCCACCAGACCACGGGAGTGAGACCCATTTAGTGCTCATGTCTTGTTTTGTAGTTGGTGTCTTCCTGTCTCGCCAGTTCATTTATCCAGATCCCTGATCAAAACCGCATGCATTCCTGCCAGTCGCTCATCAGCACCCCCTTCCTCCATGTGTGCACTGCTCTGCCTCTGCACCTCTGTGTCCACGCCCCCTTCCACGCCTCCCCCTACCTCCCCTATTTTTCCATGCCAGCCTCTGCATCCCTGTCCCTGGCTCACTCCTTTGTATCTTTCCACCTGGGAGTGTAATCTTTGATTCTTCTCTCCTACAGGAAGATGACATAAATGGGATTCACATTGTGGCGTTTGCAGAGAAGAGTGACCCAGGTAGGAAGCCCTTGATCGCCTCTTTTATGCCTTTGTCAAAAACTGACTTCGCACCTTTGTCAGCCCTCACCTGTCTCTGCCCTCACTTCCGTCTACAATCTAACCGCAAGATGTTTGGCACCCCCTGGTGGTCGCCCATTAGGTGTGAGTCTGTTTTCAGCTGTGCACATAACTAAGGGAAGAGAAGGTGTGGACAGATCAGACTCTCTAATATTCCATTTAGCTGCCCAACCTAAGAAGGAGAACCAGGCACTAGAGAGGTTATGAAAACATCCTAGCTTTATGAATGTGTGTGTGTGTGTGAAATTCTGTTGACATTGAAAGTTTATTTACCAATATTGTGATCTAGCCTATATAAATCATAATCCTACCTTAAAATAATTATACTTTGATCCATAAAATATTGTCTGTGCTTAGAATACTAAATAGAAAATATTCCACTAAATAATGAGAACTGGACAAAACAAGCAACTGATTTTAAAAGTATGGGATGACCCTATAAATGAGTAACTTTGTTTTATTTTTGGAACTTGGACAACTTTTCCCTGGTTTCACTCTTTTCAACACTGGTGGAGAGTGAAGCACAGGGACAATTAATTTTGTAGGTGGTAAAACTGCTAGATCCCTATGGCAGTGCTATGTGAGACATAGGGCCCCAAAAGGGAAAATGCAAGTGGAGATTCTGAAGTGCGTTTTGGAAAATCTGGAACAATCCAGAATGCAACCAGAGAAGACACAGATCTTCATTTGGGATGGATTAGCAGCCAGGCTTGGGCCTGGAGGTGCTTGGGCAGACGTTCCAAACCCTAATGATGCACAGAACTGCAAGCACCAAAGCCATCTCGGGCTGGCTTTGTTTGGCTGAGACAGCACCTTCAGGAGGCCATAATTTTACAGGGCCCTGTGGCAAGTTCTGATGCACCATCAGGTTTGGGAACCACAGTTCCAGGTAATGCAGAATTCAACAGTAAACGGTATTTGCTGGGGATCTCGGCCTCTTGTACACTCCTAGGGAGAGATCTAGAGATGACTTCTACTGGATACACCAGGAAACGGAGGTTCAGAGAAGTTAAACAAACTACCCAAGAGAACACAGTGGCAGATCATGGAGGGGCAGCTTATCTTGTTCATTGATATGTACCTTATTCTCACACAGTGCCTTGACACATGCATGGTAGGTGCTCAATAAATATTTGTAGGGCAGATGATTAGTGTAATGCCTGACCCAGGCTATGCCCCAATTTCTTCACTCTCAGAGCAGCTTTTTTTTTTTTTTTGGTAATACTTTATCAAAAAAATTAAAAAATACTGTTGTTTCTTACAGACTGAAACCTGAGTTTTTTAAATCAATTATAATCCACATACCATAATAGTCACCCTTTTAAAGTAAACAATTCAGTGATTTTTAGTATATTCATAAAGTTGTGCAAACTATCTAATCCCATCAGCAGTCACTCCCATTCCCTACCACCTCTACAACCACTACTTACTACCTCTAAGATTTCCCTGTTCTAGATATTTCATAGAAATAGAAACATATAATATCTGACCTTTTGTGCCTGGCATCTTTCACTGAGCATCATGTTTTTAAGGCATATCAATTATATAGCATGTATTAGAACTTCGTTCCTTTTTAGGGCTGAATAATATTCCATTGTTTCAAAACAAAATTTAGGTTCCAAATTATGTGAGAGCTCTCCTGCCTTTTTCATTAAACTTTTTAAATGTCCATTGATGTGCCAGATTTTCCATCACAGACTTACAGAGTTGGAAAAACTCTTCAAGGAAATCTACTCTTTGTCCAAAAGAAAAAAAACTGCCAAGTGTGGTTTCAGCTTCCTTGGACAGATTCTGGCCACTCCTCTCCTCCTGGAGGAGCAAACAACAAAGGAAGCCAGTTGCCTAGGGTTTACACGGTGTAATCAA
This sequence comes from Mirza zaza, assembly GCA_008750895.1. Classification (NCBI taxonomy): domain Eukaryota; kingdom Metazoa; phylum Chordata; class Mammalia; order Primates; family Cheirogaleidae; genus Mirza; species Mirza zaza. The sequence goes on from VSMD01000834.1 coordinate 99,172, forward strand.
ACAGAATCAGATCCCTGGCGTTGAGTGAACAGAGATGAAGTTGCCATGGGCAGCAGCCTGCTGGCCAGACTCCAGGGGGCTTCCTTCCCCCCCCCACCTGCCCCGTCCAGGACTGTGGGGAGGCCTGTCTGGCTCTCTGGAACAATGGAACAAAGAGGCCTCTCTGGAGTTGCAAGAACCTGTTTGACCAAGATTGCTGCTCTAATGAATCAAACTCCTGAAACTACTTCTACCTCCTCCTTGCACAAATATCCCTGGGCCCCAAGCTGTGCCTTTCCCCAAAAGGGCCCAAGCTGGGGCTTGTCACTGGGAAGCTATAAGCAGTATAGCAGCTGAGGTGAGGGTGGGGGAGGGATAGGGGCTCTCTAAGCCTCTTCTTTCAGTGAGGGAGGGCCTTGCTACTCTGGGCTGGGCTGGGAAAGGGAAAGGCTTGTCTGTGAAAGTCTCTCACTCAGACCCTGTGGTTAATCAGTGATTTTCCTGCAGGGCACTGGTGTGTAACCTAGGGCAGGGGCCTGGCTGCAGCACTAGGAATTCTTTCCTGCAAAACAACAGCTCCTCTGGATACCTTAGCTCTTGCTAATAAGTTATACACAGCCTATTGTCCCAACCAAACTGCTGCCCCTGCAAGAGAAGGTCATACATCCAGGAAAATAATAACAATTCTTCTTAAAGAGCTAACAGTGCGGAGAAGCTAAGCTGGGAGCTTTACATAGTTGATCTCATTTAGTCCCTAAAGCTACTCTAACATGTGTATGATTCTTATTATTCCAGAGTCAGTTGAGAAAAGTGTCATATAGGTTAAATAACTTGCCCAAATCACTCATCTTCTAAGCCAAGATTCAAATTCTAGCAGGCTTTCTTGACCTCTACAGGCCTCCTGACTGTGATGAAGGTGATGATCGTCACTTACTGTGTGCTTATCTGACACAACCACACCATGAGGGTGGTACCATTTTTATTCCCATTTTACAACTGAGGAAGCTGAGGCCCAGAGAGTTTATCTCGCTGGGAAGCCGTGGAGTCGGAATCCGGCTGGAGGTGTCTGGCTTCTCAGCCCACATCCTGAACAGGGAGGCCGCGCTACAGACTTGTGCCTCTCGGAATTACTACTTGGTGACATGCTGAGATCCTTCAGCCCACCTCATCCCTCTGCCGACCTTCTCCTTCTCCACCTGCAACTTGTGAAAGGCGAGAAAACGGAGATCCAGAGAAGTTCAACGGCGTGCTCAAGATCACAGGGTTACAGGCACAGCGCGTTGGGTTAGGACTCCTGAGGACTCCTTCTGGGCACCGACCTGCTAGGACGCTGTGACATCACCTCCCCTACAAGGTCCGGGCCGGGCGGGCTCTGAGCATGCGCAGTGCTGCCACAGGTTACCTAGCCGGAGGGGAGAGTAGGGGCGGGACAGGGAAGTGAGAAGAGGGCAGAACTGCCTGAAGCTTGGGAGCTGTGTTAATGAACAAAAGCCCGACTTCCTCCGACTGCCTGTCCTCTGATTAAGATCATACAGCAGCAACAGCAACAAATGCCTGTGCCAGCGACCCGGGGCCCCCAAGGACTCTCTTCTAGCAATTCCAACATGACGTTCAGAGCCACTAGATTGTGTTCACCCCCTGTGGAGAGCCGAGGGCAGGCAGCCTTCCCGGGAAGGAAAGGAGGCAGGGTCTGCTCCCTTGGCTTGGAGGGTCATCGCTGGGTCTCTCCTGCTGCACGCTGTCGCCCGGACAGGCGGGCCTGGCTGGGAAGGATGTTGCTCCGCGCTCTGCCCTTGCCAGCTGCCAGTCTTCCCCAGGCTCCCGTGCTCAGAGAGCCGGCCAGAGCTGCTGCTTTGACAGGTCTGAAAATGAACGACTCTCTTCCCTGCCGCCCCCAGATGTGGCTGTGTCAGGCTGACATCTTCTTTACGACACTTGATGAAAGCTTTGCAAAGCGGCGTTTCTACATGAGTGCGTGCTGGATGGATATCCTCCAAGGGCAGCAGGAATATTAGCACTAACAAGCTGGAAACGCAAGGACAGGCTGCTGTCGTGTGCGTGGAACAAAATTAGAGATGGGGCCTGGAAGGAAGGTCCCCAAGCCCTGTTCCTCCTGAGCATTGACGACGGCCTCAGGTGCTTATAAAATGTTTTTGAGACCAGTTGTCCTAAATAGGAACACTAACTGCTTCTTTGAGCTTTCAAATTTAAATTCCGTTTCTCAAATTTAACTTTGAGTTCTTACTGTGTGCTGAACATTGTTCCAAGCACTTGACAAACATCAATGCATTTAATCTTCCCAACAGCCCAGTGTGGCAGGTACTGTTGTTATCATCTTTCCTAGTGCACAGATGAGGAAACTCAGGTACAGAAAAGTTCAATAACGGCCCGGGCTCACGTGGATAGTAAGTGGTGGAAGTGGCATTCAAACCCAGCAGTCCAGCTCCAAGTCTGGGCTCTGTGGCCACCGCCGTAAGCCTGTCTCCATCATCACAGTGTATCATGTGACTTCTTCACCAATTCTGGGATCCGAGGGCCAGGAGAAGACAGAGCAGAGAAAGAGGGCTGTGGTAAGGAGTGGCAGGGCATTCATGTGTCCCGAGTGCCATCTCAAAGCCATCAGGCCCAGTAATGTCCCCTGTCCTAAGAGGATGTCTCACTCTCACTGGTGACTTCTTGGCAACTCTATCTTGTCAGAAGAGAGCTCCTAGCCTTTTCTGTCCTCTTGAGGCTCTCCCAAGGGCCCAAGTCCAGATGCCATGCTGCTGTTTGAGAATTCCACACCTACTGAGTGGGCTCTGGCTTGAGGAGCGTTTCTGGGAGAGGACCTGAGGGCAGTCACTTGCCCTATACACCTTTGTGTCTCAGCACCTGGCCTTAGGCCTGATACATTGTGGGCACTCAAAACATACCCGCCTGATGAAAACCGAACCCTCCCCCCCATCAGGGAACGACAAAAGTAGAGGGGAAGAAAGCTTAAAATGAATAAAAGGTTAATGTGTGGAAGAGGGAAAGGAAGAAGGCAGAGAAAGTCTTTATGGCCACTCTGCCTGTGCCTCACGATCTTCACACCATAATGATAGTCTCCTGCTATGGTCAACAAGCCTGTGAGATCATGAGATAGCTCATCTCTCCATGCTCAGAGGAGGAAATGGAAGTTCCAGAGAGGTTAAGTGACTGCGCAACGTCTTCACACTCCAGACCTGTGCCCTCTCCAGACACAACCTCCAAGCTGCGTGATGCCAGCTCCTGCCACTTATTATCCATCTGCCCCATGAGCAATGTCAGGCCCCCACTCTGAGAGCTCAGCTCTCCCGAGCCTAGGCCTCTCTTCCCAGGGCAGAGACCCGTGGCACAGAGCCAGGGAGGGTTTCTCCCAGTGCCTGTGTGAGTGAGCGCGGCCAGTTCCCCAGGGAGTGAGTGGGGGCACGAGGCCAGGAGGCAGGGCAGGGTGGGCAGCACGCAGAGGGCCTGTTTGCTCCCGGGCGACTGCTGGGTTGAGACACAAGTGCCTCTGCTGAGGGGACTGTGGCCCTGAAGTGGCTGTGCCTGGCCTAGAGCTGGTCCCCCAGGGCCTGGTGCAGCCTCATTCCCACCAGTCCCTGCCAGGGAAACGGGAGAGGATAATCACTGGCTTCTCCTCCCACAAAGATGTGATTCCCAGAGGCCACTCGCCTGCCGTGGGAAACCTTCTGGCTGAACGTGCATCCCTCAGCCCTGGGTCAAGGACTCTCAGGACTGAAAGCCCGTGTGGCAGGGAAGGAATGGCAGTTCCCACAGCTCCAGGTCCCTCTTCCTTATTTAGGCCCATCTCTGAGACTCCAGTCCCACTCAGAGCCATCACTGAGTTTCACAGCCGCTCACGCTGCGGCTGTGGGAGGAGAAGACTCGGCAGCGTGGTTAGAAGCAGGGAAGGGTCTACCCATGGGCGAGGCAAGGCCAGCCACCAGCACCCAGGCTGCACCTGAGGGCAGTTTCTCAGCGTCCCAGCCCCTGCTTCCCTGACGTTGAAGCTTTCCCCCTCGGCTTGGGGATCTCAAGCACAAACTTGAAGAAGGAAGGCAGCAGCCACATTGGTAGGAGTGCGGAGACCTCAGAGGGCAGAGATCATAGAAATAGCTCTAGATGGGCAGACTGAAGACCTGAGTTAGACTCCCCCTGCGCTAGCACTTCCTCCCACATGATGCTGGGCAACTTACTTATTCTTCCTGGGTCTCTGTTCCATCCTTTTAAAAAATGGAGATAAGAAAATCTTCCTAACCTCCATCAAGACTAGATATAAAGATTAAACGCAAAAGTACTCAGCAAGTGATCAATAAATACTCATGAAACAAAGATTGTGTAGGCATGATGATCAATAAATACTCATAAAATAAAGGTTGTGGAGGCATGATTACAGACTTTCTGTATATGAAGAACAATGTCCTGTGTCCGTAAAAAAGTGAACTTCTTGGGAAAACGGGAGATTTCAGTTAGAAGCGAGAAAAAGTTTCTTGGATGTTAGATTGCCAATTCTGTAGTCAGCTTTAGGAAGGTCAAAGGGTCTCAGCCCTGGAAATATTCAAGAGACAAGACAGAAAAATGTTTTGAATGGGGCTGATCACCTACCTGGATATTTGAGATGTTTGGGGGTCTTTTCTGGCTTTGAGAATTGGTGGTTTTCTAATAGCTACAGAGAATAGTCCTGTAGTTGCGATGTCCAGATAACCATTAGCCTACAAATCTCTGAATATTTTCTCTTTTTCTTGACCGACTTTTTTTTTTTTTTTTTTTGAGTTATGGGCTATTCCCTCTGAAAGATAAGTGGTTACAATCTTAAAAGACTTCTAAGCTAGGCCCATCACTAACAAAGGAAATATTTACTCACTGCAAACTCATTCATTCATTCGTGTAATTACAACTGTGAACCATTCCTGTGGGTAACATTGAACTAAAGGAATGAAATATGACTTCCTACACCTGCCGCTTCCTGGTCAAAAAGGAAGGATCCACAGTGGATGTTTACCTTTTCCAGAGTGTCTGCCAGTTTTACAAGGAAGCAGAACTCTTTTTTCTTTTGGAGACAGTGTCCCACTTTTGTTGCCCTGACTGGAGTGCCGTGGCATCAGCCTAGCTCACAGCAACCTCAAACTCCTGGGCTCAAGACATCCTTCTGCCTCAGCCTCCAGAGTAGCTGGGACTACAGGCATGTGCCACCATGCCCTGCTAATTTTTTATATATATATTTTTAGTTGGCCATTTAATTTCTTTCTATTTTTTTGTTTTTTTTAGTAGAGACAGGGTTTCGCTCTTGCTCAGGCTGGTTTTGAACTCCTGACCTTGATCGATATCCCCTTGGCCTCCCAGAGTGCTAGGATTACAGGAGTGAGCCTCCAAGGCCAGAAGCAGAACTCTCTTTAGGGGCAAATTGAACTTGTGATTTACAATTTTAGCAACTGAATACATGTGAGTCCAGTTGAGCTGCCTTAGCTCAGCTTTCCCAAATGCATGAGAATTCATTCAAATAGGTCCAGGCTCAAGGCTGGAGTCTGAAGAGAGGAGAGCCTCTGAGGCTTGTAAGCCTCAAATCAGGAAATCCCAAGTGAGCTAATGCCTAAAATCAAAGGAATTAAACCTTATTCTAACGCAGTGATCAAGGCAGGTTCTCATAGTCACACTAGCTGGCACAACCATCCCTGAAGCCTTCAGTCACAGAAGTTGCAACAGTAGCCGGAAGGAACTGCCCCATGATATACTGTCTTGGTGGAATTTTCTGTGAGCATCTTCTCTACCACATGGATCCAAGACTGTAACTAACCCACTCTTGGTGCCCAGATCACTGCACTTTATATTAGTATTGAATGAACAGATGAATGGCCAGATTTGGAGGGTTCCATCCAGTTTTCTTGCATTCAAACATAAGAACGTCAGATAATTTAGGAAGAATAATGGCTAAGCCTTACTGTATACCAGGCACTAACTGCTTCAGAGAAGCTGACTCATTTAACTCAACCACCTTATGAAATGGATACCATTATTGTCATCATCCCTCTTTTACAGACAAGGGAACAAGACATTAAATAACTTGCCCTAAGTCACGCGCTAAGTGCACAACCAGGATTTGAGCCAAGGTCATTTGGCCCCAGAGTCTGTGTGTTTAAGTGTCATGCTGGGCTGCCTCCCTGAAAAACAGGCTGTGTTCTGTTATTGAAAATATTCAGGAACCTAGACGGTCGCTCATGATCGAATCTATCTCCCTGAAAGTCAAAAAGCTGCCCTTGGATCTAGATGAAACTTCTCCAGCTTTAATGTAAACCTTACTTGTCAACTTATTATATGAATGGTTTTTAAGATTTCCTTGTTCCTCTGTAGATACAAACCTTTCATGTTTTGACTTTTGACTTTTCTTGTTTATGTAAAAACTATAGTCCATTTGATTTTTCTTGCAGAACTCAATTTTGTTTTTCAATTTTTGTTTTCATCTCTAAACTAGCTCTAGAATATAGAGTAGGAGTGTAATATATATGTTCTTGTATCTAATATTTGTTTTTATAAATCCCAATATTCTGTGAGTTTTTCCCATCAGAAAACTACAGCACTATGTTGCATATTCAGCTTGTGCCTCTGATCACAGACCTTGCCCCTATACAACACTGTGCCTGGACAATCTCTCCCCATCCTTTATGCACCTCAAGTTCACCTTGTACTTGCATTTGAGTCTGTGCTGTTGAATTTCATCCCATTTGTGAATTTCAGATTTGTCAAGGTCACCTTTACATTTGACTCTCTCTCTCGTCTTTCAGAGTCCTGGCAATGTCACCTCATTTATCATTCCTTTCTTCTCTGCAGCTGAAAACAGCAACTGAAGTTGTTTGGGTGGGATTCCCCCTTGTAGTCTGTGTATTATGATCCCTAAGTCTACAGATAACCAAGGTCGCACCATATTTTCCTCTCCTGTGACACGGTCACGTTCCCAGAGGAGGAGCCTTAGTGTTCATACAAAACACCGGTGACACTCTGGAGGGGCTTGACCTTCTCAGCCACACCTCCAGGCAGCAAGAGTAGGACCCCTGCCCCACCTCCACCCCAATCCCTGCAATGATAGATAAATGCACTCTAAAGCATTGGTCCATGTCAACTTTAGGTGTCTGACCTATAATCTCATTGGTAATATAGTTAATAAAGAGCAGAGGTTGAAAAATCACCTAGACCAACCCTACAACCCCCAAAATCACCTAGACCAACCTTGCATCTCTGCAGGAAGGGGCTGCAGGACACAAAAAGCGACCTCTTCTCCACCAGAGGTCGCTCTTCTCTCCAGGTAATAAGGCCTGGGGGGCTCCATCTGAGTCTTCAGGGTGAGCTAGCAACACTTAACATGACTACACCAGCTCAAAGCAGCGCTGCTAAGAATAGTATTCATTTTGCCTGGAATGTATTTGAGATAAGGAAGTGTGTAGAAAAACCTTTACCAAGAGTCTGAAATAGTCAAACAAAGGCTAGCGTGCCTGGAGGGAGGAGAGGCTTGTGAGAGGCCACAGAGAGGAGCTCAGGTTTGCTAGGACTCTGGACAAAAGAAGAAAAGCTTTATAAAGAAAAGGCAGTTACCACACTGAATTCCCAAGCAGCTGGGGGGTTGCTTGTATTAAAGGTATAAATTTCAGGCCAAAAATTCAGCTATGCAAGAAATGTAACGTGTTTAGAACTGAATCTAAATTTTCTTTTTTTGAGCTGTATGCCACTCAATGGTAGAAACGGGGTCTGACAATTAATGGTCCCCCATATCCACACCACTCTCCAAGGGGTCCGGGGGTGTTTTCGGTTCCCAGTCATAGCTGGGTGGGGTGTACATCTGGTCGGAGTCATCGTCATCTGTCCACACTGGCATCTACAAAGAAGTCTGTCATCCTGTCCAACATCTGACTCTTGCTGCAAGCAAGTTACCGCTGTTCCTGTCCATCCCAGCTGCGGGACTGCTTCCCATCAGCCTCTGCTCTCAGCTTGTCCATATTCCTCAGAACCACGGGGAACTCTGGTGGGGCCTTCTGACAGGCTGCTCTGCCCTAGGGCTCCCACACCAAGGGGCTCTCTAAGAGATTCTGGGGTATTTCCATTTTCCTGAGTTTCATTCTGAAACAAAGCATGAGTCTCCTCTACTCTGGGATTCCCTGAAATTATGGAGATCATGTATGTGGACACACATAGCTTGTGCTCCTGCACTTGCACACGTACACACTCTCACACACACACACACACACACACACACACACACACACACACAGGCACAGAGCTTATTCTTAGAAACTTCCAGGATCTCAACTCTTTTCTCTGTTTCTAGCTGGGGTGGGGCAGTGGTGCTGTGGGCAGAGAGTATGCTATCTCTTACTAAATGTCCTCCTAAACTTTTTGCCTGTGGCAAAAATTGTGTGCTCCCATTCTTGCATGGTTTAGGTTTGTGAGGTTAAAAAGCTTGTGTTCTTGAGGCTTGTAAGGCCTGTCTCTGCTTTTCTTATGAATCATCCCTCCCCTGGGGGCAATGAAGGCTGCTGCCTGAACAGAGGGAGGGCACTGCATACAAGGAAACGGTCAGAGAGGGAGGGAAACCCCACTTACTATCTCAAAGCTGTGAAACCAACTGTAAATCACAAGCTCACTAAGTTTGAAGGTTGTAGGAATCCCAGGTCATGGAAAACGAAGGGTCCAGGCTTAAGTGTTCTTGGTCCACAGAGCAAATGTTATGGGGGTCTCTGAGCAATAGCAAATTATCTGTTTTAAGAGACGGCACAAGATCCGAGAGGGCAGAAAGGGGTTCTCTGTTCTGGCACTGACATTTCTGACCCAAGACTGGTCAGTTTTCACATACAGATGAACAAAGGGAGCTTGGCTTTCAGTTAAAAACCAGCCAGTTCCCTATGAACTTTTAATCCTTTGTTCAAATTTTTTTTGTTGTTTCCTTTGTATAAGCTGCTCTGTGGCTGGAGCTCCCATCTGACTCATTTTATAGAATAATCCTGTAATCGAGGGTATAAACCAAATGGCCTAACCCATTGTGGAAAAACCGCACTGTGCTCTCTGTGTTAGAAGCCATGTACGTGCAGGGGTTGTTCAACCTTCTTGAATCCTGCTTCAGATGGCTACGAGTTCCTGGAGATCCTGAAACAGGTTGCCCGGGACAACACTGACAACCCCGACCTGAGCATCCTGTGGATCGACCCGGATGACTTTCCACTGGTGAGTGGCTCCAGCCAGGGCCCTGCCCTTGTTCCCCTCCACAGCCCCATATTTGTGCTCAGCATAAGACCCTCGCACATGAAGGAGGAGGTGAAATAGGTAGGGGCACGTGAAGAAACCCAGTGGCCACCTCCATCCAGTGTGAGAGATCTTGACCTTAGGGGTCAAGCATTGAACTTGGAGCCTGGTGTAGACGCTGAAATGGCAAACTTACTGTTCTCATCCCTGAGACCCGGGTCCCTGAGACCCAGGTTGGAGACCCTTTGAGGGGGCTGATGGTAGAAACACCCAAATGAGCAGGGTGGATTCCTTCTGCAGCAGCTCCATAGCTGCCTCCCACCCCACCACTACCCCTCGCTAGAATCCCTTTTATTTCCTGGGTGGGACCCTCACTTGGCAACCTGAATTACTAAGTACTAGATATCAGAGATGAACATTTTTCATAGAGTTAGGAACTTCATGGAGAGAAGGAGGAACCTCTTTAAGGGCAGAGAGCATGTCTGTCTTGTTCACTGTATTCTCCCAGGACCTAGTATAGTGTTGTTGAATGGAACTTTGAAATCCAAGCTCTTGTAAGTGTCAGTAATCCATGGCCAGAATGCTTTAATTATACTTAGTTTTAAAAAGAATAAACAGAATTTGTACAACACATGAATTGAAGCCAGTGGTAAAGATAATGAAGTTAGCCAATACACTCTACTGTGCGTCTGAACTCTCCATAAGATTTTTACACACATCATCAGAGCTGATCCTCTCAACAACCCCATAAAGTGGGTACAATTATAACCTCTATCACACAGATGAAAAAATGATAGCTAGAGAGGTTAAAGCTAATAAGTATAGTAGGTATGATATTCCAACCTAGGTCTACGTGATGCCAAAACTTGGTCTGTGTAGTGACTGCTTTAGGTAAGACCAAACTACTGGTAATTAGTATAAGTTTAGTTATCATTAGGCTATAAATTATAACCTGATATTCTAGGAATTACCATTATTTGCATAGGTCATGACTGATGATACTGTGATTAAGTAGAGAAAAATAGAGAGATTTTAGTGATCTCAAGGGTCCTGAAACCCAATCCTACCTAGAGGATGCGTGAATCAAAGGCAGAGACTTCCCTGACCCTTAAGACCAATGTCATCACACTGGGTAATAATAATAACATCATGGTCATGCAAGACTGCATACAGCACAGCTTTGTTTATTTAGCTTCTGCCTCGTGGTATTTCTAGTTTATTTGACTGTTTTGTTACACAAGCTTGCAGATGGTCTGCAGTTCCCCTGGCCAGTTCTATATGTTTGCCTTGGTTTTCGCAAAGGAGAAAACTTCAGACTATTCTGATTTCCAGATACCTGAATATGCCCAGTTCCCATCAGGCCATATATTTGCCAGGGTGACTTTCCCCCACTGATTGTCTACCACTGATTGTTTTCTTAGCCCTGTCACCTCTTGCTCCTTTAGTCCTCCCCTAGTTGGAGATTTGTCCATGTGGACCCATGCCTGCCTGAATGAATAAGCCCTTTTCTTACTTGTGTCAATTTAGGGCACATCATGGCTTCCCCAGCCTTCTCATGTAGCAGAGTGGCACAAGATACAGGATTTTTAAAATGGAACATTGAAAGAGAGGTGGAAGGAAATGGCTCTGTAAACTATTGAAAGAGCCACAAGTAATTTGGGAATCAACATTGGACTATCTCTGTAACATTCTTCCTTACAGCTGTAGAAGCTTATATATTACATGTTTTCATAGTTTGTGTTATGACATCTTTTATTTAATGTTTTAAATTTAAAGTGCTTGAGGGCTGGGGCCAAGTCTTCAATTTCTTAAGTGCCCATAGCTGTTTCTGAGCCCTTTCACCAATGGTGACCTAGTTACTATGATGGGATGCTGGGTGGGTCCAGCCACACAAAGTGGCTTTAACAGGGATTGCCTCCTGCCTGCTGTCTAATCTTATTTTTTTATTGCTGCAGCTCATTGCCTATTGGGAGAAGACCTTCAAGATTGACCTATTCAGGCCACAGATTGGGGTGGTGAATGTGACAGATGTGAGTGTCCCCATGAAGGCTTGCTCAGGCACACTCAGCCTGCCCTGTCTTCTGCTCTGCAGCCTAGATTGTGGGATCATCCACAGGAGTCAATTCCTTCAGAAAAGAGCAGAATTTTTGGTCCTGCCTGAGCTCAGGAAACTGGCCAGTGTGGCCTTGGCCTGGTTTCTGAGCCAGTCCCGATCTATGGTTCCATGGCTTTCTTCCGTGGGCACATCTCCTTGCTATGGGACCGGCCTGACCTGTCTCACTGATTTAGAACTTTCCACCTAAGTAAACTCTCCCATATTTCCTCCCAAAGCCAAACAGGGTCTGGGACAAGGTCTCTCTATACAAGGAAATCCATACCTGGAGCTGTCATTGCACCATGGGTAATGGGGAGGGTGTGGCCCAGAAGCCCAGGCAACCACCCCATGGCCAGGAGAACAGGCTTATAAAAGAGAAGGAAGAAAATCATGTGTCAGAGAATTCTCCTCACAATTCAGTCACCACTGAGCTGCGGGTGGGAAAGGCTAGTAGGTGCACTGGTAGATGGTGAGGAATTTTAGACTTCAGTCCAGACATCTGATACAACTCCACCATAACAAAACAGAAATGGCCACAGATACATGATGATGACAATGATGATGATGATCACAGAGGATCATCAGAGTCATAATTAATTGAGGTGGGATCTCTTGGGAACAGGGGCCAGTTAGCAATGTCCTTTTACCCTGTTGGTAGTTGTTCAGTCACTTAGGAAACTCTATATTCATTTATTTTGTAAACCTCTTTTAAAATTAGCAACAATAATAGTCATTTTAAAATATGTTCAAGTTTAAATCATTTTAAAATGGAACAGTAGGATAGATGGCCAAGAGGAAAAGTATTTCCCACTGGCCTGAGCCAATCCCTGGTCTCTTTCCCCGGGGGAACCATTGGCGGGTGGATGTTCTAACTTCATACATATACTCCATTGGGTAATGGAATACACATTTCCTTTTATGTTACACAAATAGAATACTACACATACCATTTTGCAACTTGGCATTTCCATTTAACAATGTGTACTTTCCTGATAAATATAAGAAAACTAGGGGCATATTCAGCACAGCTACTTGGAACTCTCTGGTCCAGCTCGACCTTCATGCACGCGCTCACTCACTCATTCTGTCCCTCACTGCAGGCTGACAGTGTCTGGATGGATATTCCAGATGATGATGACCTGCCCACAGCTGAGGAGCTGGAAGACTGGATTGAGGATGTGCTTTCTGGAAAGATAAACACTGAAGATGATGACAATGGAGATGAAGATGATGATGATGATGACAATGATGATGATGACAATGATAATTCTGATGAAGAGGATAATGATGACAGTGATGACGAGGATGAATAGCCCCAACTCCAGATGATTCTGATGAAAACGAAATCACGGCTACCCACTCGCATACAGATAATCGCACAAGGCGGTGCCAAGCAGCCCTGCCCCACGCCCAGCCAGCTCCTTTCCCTTTTCCATCTGCTCCTTTCCCTCTCCCTTCTCATCAGAAGCTGTACCATTCAGCACATGCCTTTCCATATCCAGCAATCCCCGCAGCAGGGACAGGAGGGGAATTATTCCCATGTTGACTGTCTTGACTGTCATGGAACAGCCCTTACTCTTTGCCATACCATCGGGGTCATGGCAGTGCTGGAATCTAGCAGCCTGGGGAGAACAATCCCCTAACACAAGTTTACTTGTTGCCTTTGGCTATGACAGTAACAGAATTGGCATCTTGCTAACTCACAAGCATGCAGTGAGCTTATAACCAGAGCCGAGGGAAGACGCACGAGTAATCAGCTTAGCCCCCCTACACCTAGAACGTCAGTGGGGATCCGTCCTCAAGCCAAGAGGATCCCTCTGAGGGAAGGCTCAGCCTTGGAAACAAATTTATAAATCAGCTACTCTAGGCTCTATTAAAATTATTATTTCAAGTGCAGGTCAGACCATAAAGAACTCAGATCCAAGCCTTGGGTGGCTATTGAAAGGCCTTCACACATGTGTACAGGTGTCAGCGTCATTTCTAGTATATTGGGCTACTGAGATGGGAGATTAATTTGCTCTCTGAACTTTTCTCTAAGTGGCAGGTCTCACATAATTCATCAGTGGCAGTAGGGGTGGGGTGGGGTGGGAGGTATGAAACTGGAAGGATTAAAGATTTAAAATTTTTCTTATGGGTTCATGTCTCTGATGGGTTCATGTCTCTGATGAGGTCAGCTGGCTGCCTGGCCCGAGCTGGGATCTGAATACCCCTTCTCTGCTGCTGCTGGTGAGACTTCCCACTTAGAGCAAAGGTTGCTTTATACAGCGGTCAATTAACTCTCCATTCATCAGCACTCCCACAGTTGACCAGGGCAACGATAATTGGAGTTCATAATGATGCCCCGAAGCACTGGAAAAAAAAATCCCAAAGTGCCTTCCAAGCTGTCTAAAGTTATGTTGTGCTTGGTAGTTTTAGCACATTAAGTGTGCAGTATAAAGTTCTAATTTATTTTCTCAATCTTTTAACACATGTGTAAGACACTGGGAAAATTTTTTGAAAATAGAACAATCCTTTTGTGGAATAGTAGCTAACTAACTCTGTCATTAAACTCATATTTTGAAAATATTCAAACTATCTTGAAAATCCTCTCTTGATTTTTCTGATCCAGCTCATTTTCATCTGGCTCCTGTCCTACCTCTCTAAACCTTCTCTGTTTTCCGTTCTGGCTCCTCTTCCTCTGCCTGCCCCTTAAATGATGGTGTTTCACAGCATCTCTCAAATCTATACTCATCCATGGCAATATCATCATGCCCATCAACCACCACCTGTGTGCTCATGACCTTCAAATACAGTTCTCTAACCTTGACCTCTCGCCTCAGTTTTAGACCCACTCATTCAACTGCTTCTGAACATTTTGACTTAGATATGGTACAAGCACTTCAAATGCAACACAACAAAACCTGAACTCATTACCTTCTCCCTTAAACTTCTCCTCTCCATGGTGTCCCAGTTTGGATGGGACTTATCCATCCCATTGTCTGGTGACCTGAAGGTGCCCCGTTCCCTTTGCTCCCATGGCATTTTGTTCATATCCTGGACCACAGTACTTATCATTTAAATTATATATTTGCATGTCTGTTCTTTCACTAAATTGTAACCTTTTTAGAGGCAAGGAATTTATTTATCTTTGTATCTCAGTGCTTAGCACTTTGCCCATCACAAAGTAAACAGTCCTTTTTTGGGATGATAGATAAATAATTGATTAAGCAGAATACCTATATTGAATTCCCCAGCACTGTTGGATAACAGAGCTTACAGGATGTATCAGTAGGATTTACTTGTGCAGATATAAATTGTACATATTTTGGCTAGTGGCTCAAAGAAACAGAGCTTATCAATAATCTATACAATGAATATCTTCAAGTCTTTCTTCACTGATCCCTGTCCATTCAATAGATAAGAATTTGTGTGTTATCAGCATTCTATGAAGGTTAAGGATAGCTGAATTTAGCAGGAGGCAAGCTTTAACATTTCTTTGTCAAATAATCAAGTTCTTTTTAAGTAATTCTGTCTAAAATAAGTCAATAATATAAATTAAATTACCAAGCCACTCACAAAACCAATTCGATATTCACTAGCTCCCAAATCCAGGGCCTGACACTTTTTTCCTTTGTGAAGATTTTTCACTTGCTGCTTTTCTCAAAAGGTCTGTTTCATCTCCAACTTTTAGAGGCTAAGGATTTCATTTTTAAGTATCTATGCATTTAAATATTTTCTTCACCATAAAATGCTTGACAACCAGTAGTTTTTGTTATAATGACAACTCTACTTTCCTAGTCTATCATTTTAATCGTCTTGGATTTCATAGAAATATGACAGGTTGTCTTAAGAGAGTATCAAAATAATGCAAGAGAGAAAACCTGTCCAAAAAAGTAAATAACTTTTTAGATTGAAATAATCATGCGGAAGAAAATAAGCAACATATAATTTGGGATTTCAATTTATTTTCCAAGTTTACAGTATAAAAAAATGTAATGTGTAAGATGTTTTACAGTGATTTGGGATGGGGGAGGGCTATAACTGGAGGACCCAGAAGAGAACAAAATAACTTGGGTGACAGGTATGCTATGTCTATCAGAGACACTCACATTGTTACTGCCATCACAATGAGAAGAGGTTTCATAGCATAAACTTAATAAATTAAGTAAACAGACTTGTGCAGATGGCTGCTGGGAGTGTAATTCATTCATTTACAAGTTTAGAAATGTCAGTAGCACCCACCACCCAGTTTAAGCAGTAACTCACACTCAGGCTTTGTCAAACACCTGCAGAGACCACGAGTAGAGGCTGGTTGGCGAAACTGCCCCTCCTAGTTACAAAGTTCAGTATTAATGGATTGGAAAGAACATAAAAGATCCCTAGCCACATTTTTGCAGTTATAACTATCAGATAGAGACAGATGGTTTCATCACTGAATTTTCCATATTGATGCTGGATTAGAAATCCAGATATATAAAGTCCTTCTAAAAAAAGCATTTGTCAAATAATCTTCTCCCAAGTAAGTTCTGGCCCAGGCCTCTCTGATCTTCCTGCTAGCATCCTTGCTGAGGAAGGGGTCATTCACAAGGTGAGTTAAATTCATCACGTCAGTAAGCCAGTATCTACTCCTACACTCATGCTTGCTGCTGTCTTGCACTCTATGCAATAGTTATACTCATGAAGGACTGCTTGGAAATCAAATTTGGTTAATAATGACATAATTTAAGGGTCTCAGAGGAGTTTGCCATTTAATTAAAGCCTACAGTGAATCCACTCTAAAAATAAGACATTATGGCCAAAGTTTAGATTTTCATGTTCCTTTTTTTTAAAGAATGATGATCAACACTAAGTGAATATTCCACTGCTTCTGTAACTGAGGGGCGCTAATGAAAAGCAACCGTTACATCTTTCTACCTGGCCCTAGAATGGTGATGATATGCAAGTGTCTAAATTTCCTACAACTTTTGTTGAAACTAACCTTGTCACCTGCAGATCAGATGCCCAAGTCCCATCACTAATTCCCTGACCAAAAGCCCTCACAGATGAGGGCTTCCTGGGGTTTAAACACTCCTAAATGATGAGCAACTTCACAAGGAAAGCCCATGCCCACAGTGAAAACTCAGATAAACATAACACATACAAAACCAGACATCTGTACATGTAAACATTGCCCGAATATTATTTTGGTGCCAAAATAGCCAAAGACATTCCAAAGATAAAAGCCTGGGGGTTGTCACATTTGTCCCTGAAGCTTAAAATAAGTGTCTTTCTTCCACTAAGATAAGGACAAAACACTGATGTTTTTAAGCTGAGAAAGACATAAATTGAAGACTCTTAGTGTCATATGGAAAGTAGCCTTTTACCGTATGCATCAGATTTTAGGAATTTATGTTTTCTTGAAGAGACTCTAAAGCCACCCAGTAAAAAGATTTTACAGGTGAAACAAAACAAATTGGATTATGTGGAAATCGCACAGAACTCAGTAAAAAGGGACTCACAGAGTCCCCAAATCTAATTTTATTCAGTAGTTTTACATTTCTTACCCACCCCTTTGAAAGTTCCTCTTAATTCCCAATGAGAAGCAATGCTGAAAGGCATGAGCACCATCTTCCCAACCCGCTGAAAGCAAAGAGCAGGGCAGGAAAAGATGGTTTGTGCCCAACTGAATCAAAACTTACAGACACAGGAATAGCAAAAAATGGTGTTTTCACAATCCTATTTTATGTCTGTTCTGTCAAGTCTTGAAGGCAAGTATGGGGAAGACAGCAGGATGCACACTGCCTGCTGAGAACACTGAGGGCTGGGGACTCCAGCTTCAAACCTCCCCAGGCTGGGCCTGCAGACAGCCCCTCTCTCACCCCAAGCAGGGTAAGCAGTTGGAGCTTAATGTTGCAATAGCACCAGGAAGAAGCCAGGCCCGGCCCAGCCCCTGCATGTCTCCCTGTGCCCAAGGCGCACATCTTCCCCAAGCCAACAGGGTGGGGGTGGGTGGTGGGTGAGACAAAAGCAGCAGTGGCTGCCGGGAACAATAGGACCTCATCTTGCAGTAGGTGCTACACTGGCAGGACCACGTTTTCTTGGGGGAAGAGGATTCCCAAGTTTTTCCATCGAATATCCTCACAAATCTGCCTGCATGTTGGGGATGCTTCCCAAGGGACCACACAGTGTAAACCCGAAGTGAAAGTAGAGGGCCCACCTCCCAATGAACCCCCAAACCCAGGTTTTGATTCAAGGTTGTCTCTAGGTCCCTCTTTCACACCCAGAAATGCCAAATCACTTGGATCATACTTCAAGGTATAGTAGACTGAGGGACTGGAATCAACCTAACACCTCTTTTGAAATTCCATTTACCAGCCACGAGACCTTGGGCAAGTCCCTTCCTCTCTGATCTTCCTTTTTCTCACCTGTAAAACTGAGGTAACTCCTCCCTTAGAAGAATGTGAGCATAGCAAGGCTGTGTATTTGATATACAACACCTGATAAAAATGTTAATCACTTTCCCTTCTTTGAGCAAAATATGTTTTATAAAAATGTGACCCAAAATCTAATTTTCTGAGCATCCATTTGGTTAAAGCTCAATACAGTTATTTCAACAGTATCTAAACTATCTCAATTCACTACTGCACTGAATATCAATCAAGAACTCTGCTATGGGCTTAAGAATAATTCATATTTTATTTATAATGGAATACGACCACAAGGTTACATAGTAGTAAATTCACAGTAGTGATTTATTTTTTGTAACAAATCCATAAAACACAAACACTACCCAGAAATACTTACATCACTTTATAATCTCAGGGTTTCTGCTGCAGGACTATTTAAATAAATACGCTAACATTTCTGTGCTTTTAGTAACCAATCATTGTTTTTTTAATAAAGCCCAATTTTTAAATTATATTAAGAAATATATAGTAAGGCTTCCAGGGTAGTTAAGTTTGAGCAGTAATTCTCATAGAGCTTGACCTTTGTCTGTTTCTTGCTGTTTTCAGGTCCTCAGGTTTTAAAGCAAGGAGTCTAACGGACATGTCTTCAGGACAGCAGGCTCTTGGAAGACACTGCTGTGCTAAAGCCATTTACCCGGGGCAGGGAGAGGAAGTGCAAGTGAGGGAAAGGAATAAAGTAGGGGAGGGAGAAGTCACTGGCTTTAGAGTAATGTCCTAAAGACAGGAGCTATTGGGAAATCTCCCAAGTATTAGGACATCATAGAAACACATACACCCCTCTACACTCAGCCATATACATAGTCACATGTATCTGCTGAGATACCCACCTATCTGCTTCAGATAACATGGATATTAAGATGTTTAATGGAGAAATGCTCACATATATGGAATCAAATATCCACAAATAGGCATTCCCATTTATGGAGCCTTACAATAGCAGGGCCCAGATTAAAGAACCAAGGACTCAAATATGTCAGTTTCATTGAGTGGCTGGAACCCTCACTCAGGCGTGGTTTGGAAGAGCAGGGTAATCAATTTCTGTCAGTTCAATACACCAGTGGCATCCCATAGGGCTCAGCTGTTGTGTGAACACATACACTGGGAAGTGGAGATGGGACAGAATGAAAGCTTAGCCCTATGGTAAGGAGCAGGATGGGGTGACCACCTATCCCCACCCCACACCTGCACAGCCAGCCACCCCATCAAAAATGGAGCCCCAAATCCAGGCAATGAACCATGATAGGATAAATACAGCAGGGATACCTCTCATCCTTTGCTGTAAAGAATCTGTCCTCTATGCAGATTTGAAAAGGGATGGACAGAGAGGGAAAAAGGGAGATAATAGCTGGGCCAAAAATTGTCGGGTATTTTCTCTAGGGCTTACTTTATACACTTTAGCAGAAGTATTATGAATTTTGACCTAACATTTTGATAATGCAAAGGATGGATGAATTACATGGCCTTAAAATCCCTTCCAACTCTAAGAACACAGACTTTAAACATTCAGTTCATGGACTATTAAAAATTGTCATATCTTCAAAAGTCCACGATTAAGAACAGTTTATCTACTGGTTAAAACATCAGGGAAGGAGAGCAATCTCAGACATATACTCCTCATTAAGTTCTTCTAACATTTGTGAATTTTAATAAGTTAGGTTGAAAATTACAGAAAATCTATAAACATCTAAGGCAAATGAAATCCTGTCTCCTATAATATGAATTTATATTCTACTAGCCTTAGGGCACAGTTTATCCCCTTTTAAAAAGAATAGCCTACTGGTTCCAAGAACTGAAATGAAAATGCATTGTGTTCAATTGTGTGATGTAGCTTTCTGAAACCTTACAGTTTTGTTTTTTTTTTTTATGTCATTTACATTGTTCCCACTGCACCAGTAACTCAAGCTATTAAGAGGTTGAAAGTGCAAAGGCTTTACAAAGATCCTGCATTTTATTTTGTTATTCTTTCAAAAAGGACGCAATACAAAGTCAATGTAAAAAAATCAATACTCAATTTAAAACAGAGACAATAATTTCAGAAAGTATGACATTCTTCTATACTAAGACTGGGGGGGTGGGGGGAGAGAAAATACATTCCTTAATTTAAGCCTTTCTTCACCCTGCTGGGAATGCACATGCCAAAGCAAATGAATCTAACCATGGCCCGTTCTGGACAGGTAATTTAAGATATGGTTGGAAGCACAGTACTTTAGAATGCTGATGATTATTATTAACTATATGCACATATATTTATGGCACTTCCAACTGCACCATATTAATGCTGCAGCAGCCTCTAACACAGCCAAAGTCTCACACACATTCACCACCCCTTACACCCCATCTCCCCAAATATTTCCTGAGAAAGACATTCATAAGGAATTTTCAGTTTGAAGGGACCTAAAGGCAAAAACTAAGAAGAACAAAAGCACCATGGTTACATGGTATGTGTTTTTCGTAAACGAAACCATGTAGTTAAATAGGACGTCTTGGCTACATGCCACACTCCTGCATTTTACCTTTCCTTTTCCAACATATCTTTTGAAGCTGAAGGCTGTTGATGCAAGAATGGTGTTTAATGTTTCAGGTACAGGTGTGTTACAAATATCCAAAGCCAATTCTGATTTAAAAATGACAACCGAAATACTGTACCACTTGTGGAATATGTAAAACAGTAAAGGTACACGCACACGTACAAGGAGCATTTTGACAGTGTTAGCCTTTACTAGGTAACTGATTACCCTAAATACTGGGAAAAGCAGGAGTAAATACTTTTAAAAGTTTTGTTGCTGATGCAGGAAGGCAAATGGAGGCATAGACAGCCCCCTGCAAGGTGTCTAGACGGGGCTCCTCAAGGGGCTCCCCAACAGCAGGGCCCCGCCAGGGCGGCTCCTCTGCCCACAACACCGCAGCACCTGTTCCCCAGGACCAGGGGAAAGCCCACTGAAACCAGCCGCATTTAAGAAACAAATCACAGATGAATCATTCTGGACAAGACTGGCTCTCTACTCTCCCTTTCACAAGCTCGCAGAGTGTCCACTTTCCCTATCCCCACTTGACTAACAAGTAAGAGTAATTTACACACCAGGAGCTAAATAAGTCCCTTTCCTGGTAGTAAGTGGCAGAGGTGATGAGCTGCACAGTGACAGTGGTCAGAAAACACAGGGACTGGACAGCAGTAGTTGCCAGTGTGGTTGTATTATTTGGTCTCCCTTGGCAGGGCAGCTTGCTATGAGCTTTGTGGGAACTTATCTCCTCAGGAAATTACATGGCTCCAAGCTGCACCCACCAGCCCAGGGTCACAATGTTGGTCCTCTCCTGGTTGGTGCAGCGCAGTGCGGAGGAGACCCGGGCAGGGTGGGGCTCCTACTGCAGCCTGAGAAGGGCATCCGGGCTGGCTTGCTCTCCCCGTGTTCTGCCTGGTGGGCACTCCACACGTCACTGCGGGAGCAATCTGTGGGACTGACTTGCAGTAGCACAAAGAGCCTGAGGGCAATGTGGACAGCCAGGTCCTTGTGGGCTCTGAAAGGCTGAGCTCCCCTGGCCAGGGCTGCCGGCCAGGTGGGGGTGGGAGGGAGTAGAGACTGGGTGGGCAGTCACAGGGCTAGGAAGGGGCTACCTCCTTCAAGACAGTAGAGGGCAGGATCAGAAATGGAGCAGGGTAGGTTCTCTCTTTGGGAGAAATAAAAAAATCAAATCACTTAACAGCTGTAAACTGACAGTGCACGTTTTTTGATGTGATCTTTCTCTGCAGAACCTAAGGCAACAAAGAACAAAGATGAAGGCGGGCATTTCCTGAACTGCCCACGACATTCGTTTGTGACGTGGTACTGGACATTTACATACACACATACAAATGTGGACATGCAGTGACTGGTTTCCTGAAAGAGAATAAAGATGTGTCCCCTAGAAATCTACAAGTGGGTCGACCAGAAGCAATGGGGGACGTGGTCCTGGACGAAAGGCAGGAACTGATCGTTGTAAGGCGAGGCTCCCAAGAATGCACCAGCTCCGCTTTGGTTTACAGCTGTCACGGAAACTCCAGGGAACGGCTTCTTGAGAAGTCCCAGTCACAAAAGTCAGATGTCATCGGTCACTTTTTTTCAGGGTGGACATCCCCTGCTTCCTTCCAAGTAAAGTGCAGATGGTCAAAGGATACTGGTCTATCATCTGCCAGTTTCAGTCAGCAATGAACAATAAAAAAAGGACACCCCTCTGGTATACATATATATATATATATCTATATATATTCTTCTTTTTTTTAATATAAACCCACAAATATAGAATTTTTAAACCGACGTCTCTGACTGCAAGCGAAGGACAAATTTGTGAGATTTGGGGTCTATGAACTCTTCAGAGAGTAAGATGAATGGGATTTTCTTCACATTGACCACCAGGCTGAAGTCCAAGCATTTAAGGACGAAAACAATCCCATCCCGTAACCCATTAGTCACAGCCTCGTCACTAATGAGCCTCCACTGCATAGACAGCCAGCGGTCCTTGTCATACTGCAGGGTCGGGCCCGCGCTGAGGTAACGTTCTAGGAAGGCCTAAAAGCAGAGGAGAAAGATATTAGGGAAGAAACATCCCAATTTCCAGGGAAGTCCTGCCAGGCGGCTACCCATTCTTATACCTACAAAAAATATTTTCCAAATGGACAAAGACCTTAGAGCAGAGCCCAGATTATCACAGGGAATTCCCACTGGACCTTCACAATTCAGTCATCATTGGGGATGGAACACTTCTTTGACTTCTTCCTTCTCCTTGGGGTGAGGGTGGTGGTAACCACAGAGGTGAGGGAATGTGGGTGGCCGCCATCAGCGTTTGCCTGGCAGCCATCGCTGATGCCTCACCCCCTTCACAGGTATAGGCCCCACTAGACATGTCCCTCTACCTCCTCCCTCCTGACCTGAAAGTTCCTCAGGGCGCAGGCAAGTACCAGGCCCGAAGAAGCACTCAGTGAATATGAGCTGAACAGACAGAGGAATATACTTGCAGGAACGAAACTGCATGCTCTCCCACTTCCTGGCTGTGACTTTGCACAAGTTACTTACCCTCTCTGTAAGTGGAGACAGTAACACTACCTGACTCACAGGGCTGCAGTGAGGATGGCAGGGCTGCCTCTCAGAAAGCACTCCCAGCAATGCCTGGCTACGAGTGAGTGAGCGGTGATCATTTTATGTTGAACCGAGTGCGCACATGGCCACGCGCACCTTCTTCCCTCCCCTGACTGTGCTGCGCCGTCACATGGGCCGTTCCTCCTGCTAAGCACTGTCATTCAGCACATTCCTCCTCGCCCTTCAAATCTTCTCAAACCACTTCCCCTGAAGCGCTCAGGCAGATTACCATGCCCTCCTCCAAGCCACTATGATCATCAACTCTCGTGTGACGTTTTACCTCCTGAACAATTACTGCTGACTCACTTGTCTACTCCTCACACTAGACTTCACTCTCTTGAATGGGAGGAGCTATGTTTTTTTAAATTTGAATTTCCAGTGTGCCTGGCACATACTGAGTTCAACAGCACGTGAATTCAATCAAACATTAATAAATACACTGACTTAGCTGTGAGAAAAGGAAAAAGAATGAGCCAGTAATACTGATGGAAACATACTGGGAATATATCCACCTGGTCCCAGACAGAGACAAGGACAGTTTCTAAGTGGTTTTCTCTTCCACCCACACCTCACTGCTATGGGCAGGTACATCATTGCTGATCTGTGTGGCATCCACTGCAAGGCAGAATATAGAGCCTTGCCTACTTTCACACTTCTAATATAAAAACAGCACTACGAATGATAAAAAAAAAAAAAGAAAGAAATAACTCAATGATCAGAAAAATGAAACCAATAATTTATGGAAGAATATTAATGGAAAGTTAACATGAAAAAAATCTTCTGTCACATACATAACTAAAGAAATATAAATTAAAATAATTTAAAAACATTTTCCTCCTCTTAGATGGACAAAGATTAAAAAGAATGATGTGCAAAGATGCCAATTATATGGAGAGATAAAAAGTCCCAGACACCAAAGGCAAAAAGTATAAAATGGTAACACCTCCTAGAAGGACAATTTGGCAGATCTATAACTTTGATGCAGCTGTTCCTCTACTGGGAGTTTATCCTTCAGAAATACTTGCACAAATACTTATGTAAAGAAGTATTCACTGCAATACTGTTTAGACTAGGGGTTGGGAAACTTTTCTATGAATGTAAATATATTCAGTTTTTTAAGCCATACTATGTCACAGCTACTCAACTCTGCTGGTGCAGAGTGAAAGCAGCCATAGGTCATATGTAAATAAAAGGGTGTGGCTGTGCTCCAATAAAAGTTGATTATCAAAACGGCCAGCCCTTACTTTGACTAATGAAAACCCTAATCCAAATGTGCATTCACAGGCAATCAGTTTGGTACGGTAAAGCGCAGCTATTAACGGAATGAGTTAGATCTGTATTTACTGACATGAAAAGACAGCCAAGGGATAGCCTTAGGTTAAAAAAAAGCAAGAGATATACATACACATATACATATATACATATATATATATATAGAGAGAGAGAGAGAGAGAGATAGAGACAGAATATGATCCAATTTCTGTTGTTTTCCCATTTCTGCTTTTAAAAACATACAGACATATACCTGAAAGAACATACACAAACTCCTAATCAGTAAGAACTGTTTGAAGGGGATGAAAACTTCACCTTCTACATGACACTTTGCTTTGATGTTTGGAGTTTTATACAAATAACAGCTATTATTTTTAATTCAGAAAAATACAACATTTTTAAGTGAAACAGAAAGCAACCAGGAAACTTAAAAGCCTTGACAAAAGGAAAACAATTTTCATTCTACATGGTACAAGCCTTCCCTTTGCTAATGCACACATATTTTCCTCATGTAACCATAGTGTTCATACCTTTTTGCCCCATGCTTTTTATACCTTAATATTCTAACAAAGATTTTTCCATGACTCAAAAGGTGATATACCATAATTTATAAGCCACTGTTACAGTTTCAATTTATTTCGAGTTTGGAGTTATTACAGCTTATTTTACAAAAATCACCTTTGTGTATATTCCTGTATATATCTGATTATGCTGAATACTTTTCCTAGGAAGGAGATTAGTGAGTCAAAGAATACGAAAGACCTTATGGTCTCTTACTGAATACTTCTGTATTGCTTTCCTAAGCGTTGTTAGTGACTGACCATGTATAACCAGCAGGACACACGTGGTGCAATGTATGAACATGGTCCTTATTATAAACAGTAGCTATCAAATGTTACATGCATGCTACATGCTAAATTCCTTTATTTTCTACTATATGATTTATATGCCATGTTGCCATATTCAATGTATTAATAATTCTTACACAACAACCCTATCAGGTAGATATTACTATGATCCCCATTTTGAAACAAGTGTAGAGTGACTTGTGCACAGTCACAAACCAGTTAAGTGGTAGAACCAGGATTTAAACCCACCTCTCTTTGGAGAAGTCACATGCTACTCCCTTACTCCAGTCTGTCTATTTGGCCACACCCCTCTATTAAGTATATGGCTATTTCTTGTAATATCCCTAAAAGTGTGCTAATATAATCCAAAAGACCATTCAGTAAAATGAATTTCACAATATCCAAAATGCTTAATGGCATTATTTCTACTGTTAATAATAATAATTATAGCTATTTTGTCAGTCTTTATCATATGACAGGTACTGTTTTAAGCACTTCACATGAATTATCTCTTTTAGCCCCAAAATGACCAAATGAGGTGGTTATTAGTATTATCCCCAATTTACAGTTTAGGAAACCAAGGCACAGAGCCATTAAGCTACTTGCCCAAGGCTGCACAGCTCACTGGTGGAGGAGCCAGGTTAGAATGAGTCAACTTGGGCTCCAGAGTCTACAAAGCACCCTAATCGCTACTCTGTACTGTCTCTCAGTGAAATTCTCTCTTCTGCTAGAATCTAGAGGCCTTTGGAAGGCACACTTAAAAAGCAAATGTAATAGGATACTATAAAATAAGTGGGAAACACTAATTCTTATTACTTGCTGTTTTAGAGAAGCAGCCTGTGATTTTATCAAGCCTAGTGACACCCTAATAAGTGACTGGCCAAGTTCAGTGACAAGTCAGGGTGACACCGGCTGAGCCAGCCCAGGGCAGCGCACCTTTGGGGTCATGCTGTTGGAGATGCAGAAGGCCAGGTGCTGCAGGATGCTCTCCATGCTGTGGTAGTGCTGCTGCCGTGTGGTGCGCAGGTACTTCTGGAGAGCCCTGGCCATGGAGGGGAAAATGGCCTGGGCGGCCTCCCTGGGGTCCATCACCTCCCCGGGGGCTTTCTGCTGCTCCTCGGCCTGGAGACGCTGGATGTGGATGAAGGCCTCTTCCACCGCAACCACCAGCCTGGAAGGAGATGTAACATGGTCATCAGGGCAGGGCCTGCTGCTTAAGAACAGAGTCATGCAGAACGTGGGAAGACACCTGCCCGCCCTGCTGCGGCCCAATCATGCTGCTCACATCCTCGGCTGTCCACCAGGGGGTTGAGAGGGGAGGGAGAAAGGAAGGCAATGTAAAAATAATATGTGAAACGGGGGTCACAGGGGTGAGGAGGAAGGAGCCACAGGACTGCAAAATGAACTCTGTTCCCAATTCTGCCACTAATAAGCTTGGGAAACTCACTTCAATCCTTTTTTCATCTCTACAATGAAGAGCTAGATGAAAAGAATTCAAAGGCCTCTCAAAGTCTGGCTAAAAAAGGCTCTGTGCACAGAGGTGCCTGGTGGTGCAGAAGCAGCCTTATAAAGGACCAGAACTGTGTCCTCTTGATCCAGCCACCCACACCACCAGTCCATGAAGCACAGCACACGTGATGGGAACCAATGCTGTCCCCTTCAGTCAACACGACCAGAACTGTGAAAAACAGCGAGGCTCTGGGGACATAGGGCAGGCTCACTCGGAGAGTGGACCAGCAGCATCGGCATCGCCCAGGAATTTCCTAGAAATGCCAATTCTTGGGCCCAACCCCAGACCTACTGAACTTTTGCAGGAACCTTAGCAGGGCCTGGAACCTGCGATCTGTGCTTGAATGAGCCTTCCCAGCGATGCCATCCATGCTCTCGTCTGAGAAATACTAGAGCAAAGTAGACTCCAAAGACTCAAGCAGGTCATGTTGATGAACAGAAACCTTATTCAAGCAGTAAAAAAAATAAAGAAATCTACAAGAGGGCACTGGTGGTTGGTGCCAGGAGGGTGACATACCTTGCTTTCCGCTTCTTTACTCGCCGCTCGTGCTCGGCCTCTTCGTAATATAGCTCATTGTGGCTTGAGTCTCTGCGGCGCGCAGCGGCAGCGATCATCGCCCGGGACTGCCCAGAGGCGTTGTTACTGGGGCCTTTGGGGAAAGGACGGAGGAGGAATAGTTTTAATACTAAGAGGCTGGAAAATTGAGCAGAAAACTAGTAGCACAGTCTGTCAGTGCTGTCCACCCACCCCTGTGAAGCACACACAAATCCTGAAGGTAACTTCCCAGGGGGCAAACAAGGCCCCCACTCCGCGCTCACTATGTACACCCATAGCACGAGAGCATCGCTCAAGCCTGACCTGATCAGTGGAAATGGAAAAAGAACTCAGAAGGGGATGGAGAAGGCTTGACAATTAAAATGTTGGCCACAAACAATACACAGAGTGTGCTGGGGATGTCACTTACCATCTGTTATATCAGGTTTCAGTTTGACCATAAGGGCAGCTGGGACATCATGTTTCAGCAACAAGACAATGAGAAAGAATGAGAGGGACAAGGAGAACATGGACAGACAGAGAACAAAGAAAGTCAAGGGACATAAGACACTGATTACGCACTGAAAAATAAGCCACGATGGGATGCCATGGCAGCCACAACGTATAGAAAATACCAATGCTTGAGGACACACACAATGGCCCATTTATTAATATAGGCTTAGAACTCCTGCCTCGTTCTCTGACCACTGACCACCTTGACTCTTCAGAAAGATAAGGCAGATTTTAGGATTTCTTGCAGATAACTTACTTGGCTGGTGACTTGGTTTCACCAGTGGGAATCGCTGCTTGCTAAGTTTTCAGATCATAGGTAAAATCGCCACTAAAAATTGATACTATATATAAATCACTTGACTTGTTTGACAACATGATCCTCTCCCAGGGTTTGCAAACTCTTGCTTTCACCCAAGATACCCACCAAGAAATGACACCAGGTCCTGTTTCTTGCACTTAATCATCTGATACCCTGAAACCCAGCTCAGGCTTCCCCAGCCTGCCCTCCAGGCTCCTGACACCCACTCGACTCCAGGCCCTAGCCAGGAGTGAGAAATGCCTGTAAGTATCTCACCAGATGCCTGAACGGCTGAGATTTCTAGCCTTAATAGACTTGGGTAGCTTGCTGAGTCTTTGGGTAATTTATCCAAATTTTGAAAAGCAGCTTTTTCCTAACAGCTTTCAATATAAGGCGTTCCCAGCAGGAGTTGGGAAACACTGCTATTATTTTAAATCATAAAATCCCAAAATGAATGAGCTTCCCACATACATAGACTGTAAACAGTCTTCTCAAAATGTCTATCTGCATTAGAAAAGAAAGAGAAAATAAATTGTTCTGAAATGAGAATGCACCATAAAGGTAAGCGCAGAGAGGAAGTAGAGCCAAATGTACCACGAAGTTTAAACGGTCACCTTGTGTGCCCACCATACACACCCACACACATGGGTTCAAGACACATACCATCTACATTGTAGACTTTCAGTCCGGCCATATGCTTGGCTGCTCGGAATTTGGAGGCTGTTAGGAGGTTCGGGTTATAAATGGTGAAATCTTTGTAGTAATTTTCCAGAACCACCAATGCTGCTCGCTGAATACTGAGAAAAAAGAGTAAAATTAATGCAAAACTTCTTGATTGAGTAAGTAGTTCCTAAGTGAAAATGTTTTGGAATCAGGTAAAGTAACAAAACAGCAAAGATAACCTCACACAGAAGTCTCTAGGTTTCCACCACACCTTTTGTCTCCAGGATGAGAATGTGAAGATACAACGAAGACCCATGGCCACGTGGCTTCTGTGCCCTCTTCTGGGCTATGTCATTAGCCACAACCCACCTCACCAATAGTTGAAAGAGGTAGAAGTTACAACTTATAACTTACATTTAGGTTTAGCTATACAGAGCATTTTATATTTTTCCTCGGTTTACAAAAGAAGAAACCGAGGACCCCCAAAAAGGCAAGAGACTCACTGATGGTCGCAGAGCTAATGAGTGAAAGAACAAAGAGTAGATTCAGGTTTCTTAGGTGCCAGTTCAGGGTTCTGTCCCTGTGCCTCATTGCCCCTGGGTGTGAGAAATCCCGGGGTTTAGGTTTCATACAGACCAGAACCATTGCATCCATACAGGGCATCCATACATCCATCCACTTAAAAGAAGGCCTCAGCTGAGACCATTTGACCTTTCTTAGTCTGTGAGGCCCCAGGCCTTGCACTGCTGTCTCTGGCCCTTAGCAGAGGGGCGTGAAGGGGACTACCTCTGTCCCTGTGTCCTAGGTCTCCAACCTACCACCTGCATGGATCTCAGAGAGCAGCACGGGAGCAGAGAGGAGGCAATCTCAACAAGCAGGAGAGAGGATGTGGGGGGTGCCCATGCTCAGAAATGAGTTTGGCAAAAGAACACGCTCTTCTTGGTCTCAGATGAAAAGAATCTGTGAAAGAGATTGGAAAAGCAGCTTGCAAGGATACAGCAAGGGTTTTCACACACCTCATTTATTTGACCCTCACAATCATTCACAGTAAGAAAACTGGGGCTCAAACATCTATGACCCGCACAACAGCATGCCTTTACTAAACAGAAGAGCTGGAACTCCCACGAGACTCACAAATCCCCAGCTTGGCCTCTCTCCCTGTCACGTGTGGCCTCCATGTAACAGTGTGCATCTTGACATCTCCAGCTCTCTAAGCTGTTCACCAACCACCAGTGTGCTGGCCACCACAAATATATTTTTATCTTGCCCTTTAGATCTTCCTTCCTAGTTCTCTGCTAAGGAGATGGGCTTACAAGGATTATTAACAATAGACAAAGCGCCAGGACGGGGCTGCCTTTGATGCCTGGAAGACCATGCTGCGTTCCAATACTGTCAGAGTGGCTCAGGGATCTGCACTCCACACCAAGACATGCAGCCCCTTACCTACCAGCTGGAAATTCTGTCAATCAACCTCCGAAGGTGCCCCCGGGGCTCCGCTTTAAGAGTTTAACAGAATGTAATCTGGAAGTAAATTGGCTAAACTCTCTAAGAGCAAAATCCTGGGAAAGCTTTCTTAGTTATATTGCCAACAGTGCCTAGCTCAGTGATCTGCATTCAGCTGGTACTTCATATCGTCCGGCGCATGTGCAACCATGTGAGGCCTGGGAACACTGCTGGTGAAACCAAACTTGCACAATGGAAATGTAATATTCCTAAGAGCAAATCCACATCTTGAAAGTCCTAGTCATTCAATTACTCAGTCACTCACTTGTCATTCTCATATTTAAGTATAATACCTATATCTGCCAAGCATCAGGACTAGAGAGATGGAGCTTCTTTTTAGCCGGGTGCATGAACATGAACATTGTCACCATGTGACAATGAGTGTGCTCTTGCTCTGGAATACACAGGGCTGAGTAAGCACAGAGAAGAGTTCCTAACTGCCCAGGACACAGGAGGGTGCAAGAGTAGCTTTCCTGAGTAGGTGGCCCTTGAGTTGGGGTTCGTGCGTACTACAGATCTTCATACAGAAGTCCACTCTGATGGCTCTGATGGCCTTGCATGGTGATCTCCAGCTCAATGTGGTCCTAACCTCCTCCCTGCCCCTGTCCTCGACATTCTCCCCAGAGAGGCACATGATGCTTCGTCCCCTACTCCATCCAGAGATCTACACCCCCTTCCCTAGTAAGACACACACACAAACACTCCCTTGTGCACCTACCCCACCTGCCCCATATGTTGCTTTTCCAGAGTCTCTGGGCTTTGGTAAGACACGGAGCCCCCTGCACAGAAATAAGTCTCAGTTTGTACAGACAGACACACTGGGGTCCAAAACCATGTCACCCCACACTCCTGTGCTGACACAGAAACGTCTCTGGCCTCCTAGGTTCCCACAGAAGGTTATTTCCCTGATCAAAATCTAAGACTTAAAAGGCAATTTTCACAGATTCTTTTCAGGCCCATCTTCAAAGCAAAACTCCCCTGTGGTTGCTGGGTTTTGCTTTCCAGTTCAGGAGGAGCCCAGGGAGTCCCACTAACTCGGGGCCTGTGAGGGACAGCTGGGCCAGAGCTGTACAGCTGTGCTTCTCAGTCCTCTGCCCCGTGACCACAGACAAACGGTGCGCTGCCCCAAGAAGGAGCTTCTGTCCGTGGCCAGCTCCAACAGGGCTCCGCCACGCCACCTGCCAGCACGGGGCCTCCATAGGTGCTCCCCACATGGACAGGGCCACGGCCCACCTAAACGCCACTCAGGAAGAGCCCCGGGGTCCCCTGTGACATGGCTGGGGCGGGATGGGCACCACGTATCACAGGAGTGGCTCTCACCATCCTTCAAGGATCAAGAACCTTTGCTCCGAAAAACCAAACGGGGAAAGTGCCGGCATCCTTCTCTTCCCCCAGCACTGCCTCTCAACAGAGGCGCCAGGTGACTCAGAACCAGCCACAGCCCGGCCAGCGTCCCAGGGTGACAAGCCTATGCTGGAGCTGAGGGGCTCTCAGGACAAAGTTTACAAACGTCTAAGAGGTGTGCAGACCCGCACCGACAGCAAATGGTCTGCCTGACGCTCAGCGTATCTAGCAACATTGGGGGATGAGAATTTCCACATGACTAAAAATAACATACAACTGAAGTGCCCAACTTAAAAATGGTTCTCATCTTTTGCAGTAAAATCCCACATGCCTTTCTTCATCTTGGTGAAGAGAGTGAGCTAAGTAATACATGATTTCAGCTTTGTTAATGACTGAGGACGATGACGACGTGTCAGTCACTGAGCTGTGCCATGTATATAACACAGGGACGACATCGGGTCCGATCAGGAGACAGAGGCCATCTGTCCCACGCTGCGGCAAGCCTCAATACTCAGGCTGTTCTGTTTACATTTTTTCCACATTCCCCCTTGTGACGGGCTATCAGTCACTCCCAATCACTGTGCCGGGGCCCTGGCCTCAGTCACAGCCCCACAAGGCAGGGACATAGGAAGCACACGTCCCCTGGGCCAGGGCCAGGGCTCAGCATTCTTCCTGCCCTATTCTCCCCTGCATCCTCCACATACGGAACCATGCAGGGTTAAAGCAGGACTGACTCCTTTCAGGAAGCCTTTTCCAACTCTTCGGTAACCAAGATCTGTCCCTAAGCACATAGCATCAAGGGCCACCACATGTGACTTGTGATGTCTTTGAGGGTGAAGACTGGCCAAGCCTAGTCTTGCCCCTTCGAAGTTTGTCTACGTAAGTCCCTCATGCACCAGGGACTTTCTCCATGGGATATATTTGTTGGCTTAAATTATTCGCTCACAAAACCCTAGCGTTCTCACAGGTCTAGGATCAGTCCTGAGTATCTATTTCATAGAACCATGGAATTTCAGAGGCAAAAGGGCCTCTGAGATGAACAAAAGAAAACCTCTTCAACTAATCCCAATCTCTAGATTAGATTATCTCTGGGAAAGGAGGGAGGCAGGAAAAACGGAGTTGGTGAGAAACTTGCCAGCTCTCTTATCACCGTGAAGTTCGGTGAGAAGGTGAGAAAGGGCGGTAACCTGACTAACAGCTCTCATGCGGGAACCCTGTATTATAGTAGGTGTGGCTTGAGGTATAAATTGTGGACACAGTCCCACCAAAAACCTGTGGCACTGAGTTCTCCCAAGACAGAGACCTCTGAGCTCAACTAATGCCACACGCCACGGTAGCGTCCTATGTCACTACCCAGGGAAATGTCCTTTCACAGACCACGTACATCTGTGGAAAACGGCACGCAGAGACACGCCTAGTTGTGAGGAAAAATCACTTGAGACCTATGTAAAGACACAAATACAGGAACACCAGATACACAAATGAAAAGGCGACATGGATCATGGAATATTCGGAGCCAGAAGAAGCCAACGCTGTCACCAGAGGGAAAGCAACCTCCCCAACTGTGCTAGGTCTAGGCTGGCCCAAATCTGAATTCCCGGTTAGGACGGGGCGGCAATGGCTGAGGGGATGTGACAGCCACATTTCGACTCACTGCTGACCAGGCTGCGTTCCTGGCCTGTTTTCTGTGCAGGGACAAAGAGGAGGGAATGTGAAATGCCGCGGTCTTTGGTGTCTAATCAACCACAAAGGCACTCACAGTGCTGTTGACAACTGTTAAACTACTGCCATGGCAACGGAGAAGAGGGGCTCACCCTCATGCTACGTGTCTTAAACAGAAGCACCTTGTTAGTTCAAATACTAGTTCATAAAAATCTGAAAGACATGTTTTTGAAAGATAAGTTCTGAAGGAACATAAACCACATTAACGTCCTATGCACCCTCCACCACGCTCTGGGCCTGAGTTCACACACAAAGACCTCGGGAGGAAGCATGCACAGCGCAGAGGGTGCAGGCTCCGGCCCCAGACAACACGCCTTTTGGCTCTGAAACTGAGAGAGAAAACCAAAGCTGCCCAGTCAGTGTTACTCTGTTACAGCAAACTTAGGGAAGGAAGGATAGAGGTGGGTAAAGGGCAAGGCTGGGCTGACACCATTGCTTACTGGGCTCTGCATGAATGCAAGGTGGGGGGTGTGGGGGGGTGAGGGTGGGCAGGAGAGAGGGTCAATGGCAGGGACCACCAAGGGGAGACAGTACTAAAGGCTGCCTGGATACTGAGGCCACCCATCTCTTTAAGGTGCATTTCAGGGCCCAAACCTAGGTCTTTGTGAAGCCCCCCAACCGAGGCGAGACAGAGGATGCCCTCAGTTTTATGCACCTGCTACTTCCCGGAAGTGTCAACAAAAGCTAAATCTATCTGGCTATGTGGGCTCCACTGCTCTATGCACATGGAGATAAATGACTTCAGTCTGACAGTCAGGACAATATTTGTGCAATTCCCAGAGAAACAAATATAATTAGCCCCTGAATGCTATGCCACCTTCGCTGACAGCCAGGCACATGAGTGTTTATATCTCCTGACCTTCTGCCTTTTAATTAACTGTGTGTCCAACAGCTGCACTGGGGACGTCAGCTTACACAAGTCCCACACAGATAGCAGGTAATGATCACCCTGGAACCTGAGATGGACAAAGAGGAGCAAAAACTGGATTAGCTCATGTGCATTAACAGGTCCAGGTTAAACTGCACACGAGCTGAGAGAAAGCCTGGGTTTTGTGGGACTTTGTCAGGACAAGGCAGGAGAGTCAGAGGTCGCTGCCTGGGACCCTGACCACCTATCCCGAGAGGGGAAACAGACCACAGGTTCTGTCCAGCTGGGGAGGCCTGACTATCCCAACTTAGCCATGCCCCAGGCCTGCTGGCTCCTCAGGTGCATGGAAGCTTCAGCAACCAAGTTCTTTGAATCAATACATGCAAGCTGGAAAGTGTCCCTGGCCTCTGCTTTGACTCTCCGGCTATGGACAAGGCCGCGGGTATCTCCACTGAAAGATGCACAGCAGACTGAAAGCCTGGGGTCCCTAATTCCAAAGCTGCAAGGAGGCAGAATCATCCTGACCTGGTACTCAGGGAATGGCCTGCAAGTGCAGTCTAGGGATACCCAGAACACTTCTCCATGCCTTTTCCTATGCTCACTTTAAATTTCTGATAATGAAGTATAACCCTAGAAAATTTCCTCTCTAATACTACAAAGAAAACCACGCTTAGACCACTCTCTAGCAACACTGGGAGAAGTCTGCGAGAACCAGAAGTAGCTAACAGCTCATGCGATGACCCGGCTCTTCTGGTCTCAGGAACTAAACAGCACAGAGCTGTCACACGTTCTCCTGGGCGCAACGCCACGATCCAGCAGGCAGTTCCGACTGCAGAGACAACACCGTCAGACAACCTCCTTCTGAGCAGCTGAGCCGGTTGTGGCTGGACCCCTCTGGCTGCCTTCCCCACAGCGCAGAGGTGCCGGCAGACCGCTCCCACCCGGCACCCACGAGACGGCCTCCCCACAGCAACAGGTCTGGCTCTGCCACCGTCAGCTGGGGGGCCTGTGGCTCTGCTTGCCCGCCATGGCGCAGACCCTGCCATGCCACCCCCTCCCTTCATGGTCCAACCTGTGCTGCGCCTCCCTGCCTGGGATGGGAACTCAGCTTTCTCAGCACCTTAAATTATGGTGCTGAATCACCCCAAGATAAACAGCAGAGACGCGGGGATCAAAGACAACTGCCTGTTAAGAGTGCTGTAAGAAGTACATTAGATACACACTAGGAACATCTCCAGACCCACCCGGATGCTCACCGGCCTCACCTTCCTCAACACCAGTAGCCTGGCCTTGCGTAAACTACAGGTGCACACAAGGAAAAGCCGGAGCCTGAGGGCTACTGGCCTGTCCAGCTGGATCTCCACTCGCAGTGACCGGGCCGGGCCCGGAAACAAACAGCACAGCATTCAGGGAGCTTGACTTGGCTCCCAGAGGCCCCTCAGGACGGCCACCTAAGCCAGCTTCGCCTTCACCCGCTCC
The DNA here is from genome assembly GCA_008750895.1 of Mirza zaza. Taxonomy (NCBI): domain Eukaryota; kingdom Metazoa; phylum Chordata; class Mammalia; order Primates; family Cheirogaleidae; genus Mirza; species Mirza zaza. Next base: position 134,564 of record VSMD01000834.1, read on the forward strand.
TTCCCCTCGGGCAGCCGTGCTGTGAGGACGCAAGGCTTGTGGGCAGACGCTGTGCCGAGGGAAGCCGCTGTGCTGAGGGAAGCCGTCCCAGCTGTGGCTGCTGCCAGGAGGCAGCTGAATAAACACAGGGCTTCAGTGTGCAGCACCTTACGCTCTCATTAAAGCCACTTTTAACAGGCACCACAGGACCTAACCACAAACGGCAGCTCCTTTCCCGCCTTCGAAATTCTCCCTCAGCAAAAGCCTCACACTCTACTTTTCAGCTCTTACTCGTTTTTATCTCCTTTGCTTTTTCAGGTAGTAGCGGTGAGGGCTAGTAAAATATCTTTATTGAAAAGCAGTTACACAAGTGAAAAAAAAAATGCACATTTCTAAAAATGAGATTGTACATGAAACCATGATTGTAATAATATGAGCCAAAACCTCTGATGATTATTTTAAAATAATTCCCATTGTCACAGCCAATGGCTCTGGGCCCTCCTGAGACCGTTGGTGCCAATCTTCCAGTCTTGAACATGGGATGGACGGTGTAGCCTAGCACGACAGCCAAGTCTGATCAGCAGTATAATCACCCTTGGCTATGACCTGACCCAGGCAAAAGATCTCAAAAGGAGCTGCATATATCCTAGACATACCCTGGAGTAACCTCCCTTGAAGATTCTTCCTTCTTCAATTCAAACTAGAGCACCAAAGTACAACCTAGAGAAGCAAGGCCCCATTCAAGATGGGAGGATACATGCACATCGCTAGAAAGGACAAGATGAGCTCTATTTAATCAGGGCAAAGCAGACCCCACTGTTTTCTAGAGCTTTGGGGTCAAAAATCACTAGTGTACCTAATATTTCTGTCTTAGCTTGGGCTGTCATAGCAAAATACCACAGAGTGGGGGGCTTAAATAACAGAAACTTATTTTCTCACAGTTCTGAAGGCTAGAAGTTCAAGATCAAGGTCCTAGCCAATTCGGTTCCTGCTAAGGGCTCCCTTCCTGGCTTACAGACAGCCACCTTCTTCCCATGGCCTCACAGGGCCTCCTAAGCATGTCCGTGCAGACAGACAAGCTCTCTGAAGTCTCTTCCTATAAGGAGACCAGTCCTATGGGATCAGAGCCCCACCTCACAACCTCATTTAACCTCAATTACTTCCTTAGAGGCCCCATCACCAAATATAGCCACTCTGGGGCTTAGAGCTTCAATATATGAATTTGGGGGAAACATAAACATTCAGTCCATGAAAGTTCCTTTCAATAATAATGGGACAATCACAAGCTTCCACCGTTTGAAAAGCAATCCAAGAATCATTTCTTCAAAAGCATAGATGGTTGGTTCTGTGATCAGTTACCAAACAATTAAAATCTGCTGGCTGAATCAGGCACAAGGGAACTTCAGCAATACGAACATCCTACAGAATGGGCTGCTGTGAGTAGAAGTTCCCCAGAGCGCTCAGTGCTGCATCTGTTCTCGTGGTTTCTGTCTGGGTCCCTGCTGCTGACTACTAACCATCGTTTTCACTGATGGTCATGTGTCTCTTTAAAGCGATTCTTCCCCCCCAACACACACTCAAAATATGTTACTTCCGGACTTTTTAACACAGAGAAATCAATAAGTAAATCTGTTAGAACCACACACAAAGGGAGAATAACCAGGCTCTGAGGACAAGAGCCCGTCCTGGCGGTGGGAGTCTGCAGCGCTGAGCTGAGCTTCCTGCGTGTTCTTTGCCTGGTGTGTCCTCGCTCCTTCATATGGGGCTGGAGCTCGCTTCCATCAGGGAATGCAGCAAGGTAACCCTGGGCCTGTTGTAGGCCCAGGCCTTGAAAGGCCTGGCAGCTTCTGCTTTTGTGCTCTTTGCGCCCTGAGCTGCCATTTAAGAAGTCTAGCCACCCTAGTGACGAAATACCTAGGAGGGGCCATGCAGAGAAGGAAAGGACCTCAGAGAACATGAGAAGAGAGAAGAGCCCAGCCCCAGCTGTGAGCGTAAACACACAGGGACCACGGGCAAGACCAGCAAAAATAGTGCAGATCTGTGAGAAATACCAAAATGGCTGTTGTTTTAAGCTACTAAGTTCTCTGGTAGATGTTACACAACCATAGATAAAAGACATCTTCTTTGAGATGTGTGAAATACACAAGGTACTGACCAAAGGCTCAAACCTACCGCTGTGGTTATAAGGACCAAGCTCGGTTGACTGAGTGAATAAAATAACTAACGGAGCTCAGGAACGGGCCTCAGAGTCCAAGCTGTCTCTGATAATCCTCTGCGTTCTGTCTGTTCCAGCTCTGAAACTATGCTTTAAATGAAACGTGGAAATGCATACTAACACGTAGCCAACATGCAGCCTGGCACACTCAAAACTGCTTGTAAGCACTCAAAAACTGCTTGTCAATTTGTTCATGTGTTCTTAAAGCAGTGACATGAACATAACCTTCCAATGACAGGCAGTGAATAATGGTAAAATGGTTAAGATCATTCTGGAACCAGAGAACCTGGGCTCCAATCCTGGCTCCCACAATTACAAACCACATGAGGCCTTAGACAACTTATTTAACTTTCCTGTGCCTCAATTTCCTCATTTGAAAAGGAGAATATCAGTACCTATCTCACAGGATTGTTGTGAAGATTGAGTTGCATGTTAATAGCTTAGAAGGCACAAAATAAGGACTATATAACTGTTTTGTTTTGTTTTGTTTTTCAGACAGAGTCTCACTTTGTTGCCCAGGCTAGAGTGAGTGCCGTGGCGTCAGCCTAGCTCACAGCAACCTCAAACTCCTGGGGTCAAGCAATCCTGCTGCCTCAGCCTCCCAAGTAGCTGGGACTACAGGCATGCGCCACCATGCCTGGCTAATTTTTTCTATATATATTAGTTGCCCAATTTATTTCTTTCTATTTATAGTAGAGACGGGGTCTAGCTCTTGCTCAGGCTGGTTTTGAACTCCTGATCTCAAGCAATCCGCCCGCCTCGGCCTCCCAGAGTGTTAGGATTACAGGTGGGAGCCACCACGCCTGGCCTATATAACCGTTAATAGTCAAGGTTTTCTTTGTTGTTCTACATCTCAGGCCTAATCAATTACACTAGCATCTATGTGCGAATATTCACAGAACTTCCCTTTAAAGATTTCAAAACTGAGAAACCATTAATCAGGATAGCTAAGTGTCATTTTTAGTCTCTTCTATTCTTCTGGGTTACTCCTCGAATACAGTCACATCAAAAGTTGCCAGTCTCTGGTGAAACTCTGGAAAAGTCAGCAAGTCACTGAGAGACAGGGGCCAAGAGAAATGATCAGCGGGGAGTGCGAGGAGAGTCACAAACCAACAGTGCCGAGACCCCAGGGTGCTGCGGAGAGGACAGCAAGCAAGGGGTGTGATACGAAGGAAGGCGCCAGCTCCTTGTGACCTTGAGCAGGTCCCCTGTGACCTGTGGCTCCGGGCCCTCAACTGTATGAGGGGACACCACTACCTGACGTGCTTTGACCCTACAGGGTGGCAGCAGGGAGGGCAAATGAGCCCAAACCTAGGAAAGACCCTCTGTAACTCCTAAAGCCCTGGGCAAAGGTTTTAATGCATTTGTGGTATCTCACTTTCAATGACAATAACTTCTTACATTTCTGAAAGTTTTGAAATAAGCCCCAAACCCCTGTTCCTGCCAACAAGCAGGGCCACGGCAAGTGCCTTTTATGAGGGCTAACGAGAAGCCTATTTTCTTTAAGAAACTAAAAAGTAGGCATTCCTTTGACTCTTTTGACAACTCTCAAAAATAGCTCAGTCGATTCAATAAAATCATCTTTGAAAACAGGAAGAAAGAATTCGCCAGCGCTCCGTGCCTAAGCCCGACAGGCTGCTGCTACGGCGCAGGCTTTGCATAAAGGGCGAGCAACGGCCTGTGGTTCTGGCTGGGTCCGATGGAGACCTGCTATTCTGGTCTCCGAGACTCATTCTGTCTAACCCGCCTCTCTCTTCCCTCTTGTCTGTTTCCACGCTTTACAAAAGGGCTGAGAAGTTATATTTCTGGTCCAGTGACTCTTCCAGCCACCGCTGGGGTCAGGCCAGATTTAGCCTGGGATCGGCGGGTGACCGGCCCACACACTGCCAGCAGGGAGCGGTGCCCGGCCTGCTCTGGCTCCAGCAGACCGGCTGTCAGACGGGCATCCGGCCCCGCCTGAGGGCTCTCTCTGAAAGCAGAGATGTCTCCTTGCCCAGCCATTCTCTCACCCCATGACCCAGGGGCCGCGGGTGAGGGAAAGGGGGGCCTTATTGAAGGCAGGGAGAGGAGGAAACAAACGGCCCTGAAGAGGAGCTGAGAGGAAGAGGCTGGGGACCACCTCAGAACGCTCTCCCCCAGGGCGGCCAGACACTTGCCACTCTCTGGGTCTCCCTGGGGAGCTGGGGTCACTGGCTTCAGTTTTAGGGTGTAAAGACTGGGCAGCTGTTGGTCACAGTGAGGACGGATAAGGTCTACAGCAATCCCGTGAGCTGTGCAGCACAATCAGCCTGGCCTTGCCCACCCAGTTCTACCCCGAGCAGCATAGCTATGTGGTGAGACACTAGGGCTGCTGCTAATTATGTTTCTGAACACACCACAGGCAACTTTCCTCGGGCTGTTTGGTTTGCCCCCTCCCTGCCCCCACCCCAGCTAGTATGCAACTTTACCAGTCTTAGAGGGAGGAGCTCTGAGACAGACCATCTCCTGCTGGGCTTTATAGCTGCCACAGTCTGAAGTCCCGTTCTCTTGTGTTCCTATCACCTGCACCCAGGCCTGTTTCAGCATCTGTCTGCTATACAGGTCTCTCCCCAAGTGACTGTGAGCTCCCAGGTTTGCAGACCGAGCTTCGCAGGCAGCCATCCTTGCGTTGCTAGAGCCCCGAGTCCTGGGCTCACATTTAGCAGATATTTAATACGCATCTGCTGGTCACTCCCTAATGTAGAACATGGGGAAGAAAGCTAAAGCTGTCTGAGATGAATACACAGCAGGTACCGACTTCCCTTCAGAGCCCTATAGGAATCTGTGAACCACGTGAAATGCCAGATTTTCCTGCACAGGCATGGGAATTGGACACCGATCCCCTCCATGGATCAGTTAAGGGCAGTAGCAACCTCGACATTGAATCATTCAGTCCTCAGGTGGTAGGAGCTGAGTCAGAGGAAGGACAACAGTGCACGCCAACATGAAGATGGTTTGGCAGCGTGGCCTAACTCCAAACCAGCACTGGGCCACCCCTCTGGACTGCAGCCAGAACTATGACAAAGCCACTTATTCTGAAACCCACTAAGATGTGCCCTTGTGATCATCGCTGCTTTGCTAGCAACAATATCACAATAATAGTTACAATTCACTAAGTGCCTACCATGCACCAAGCAGGTTACGCATATCAGCGTCTACTGCCCCGGGAGGCAAATGACCCAGAGAGGGCAAAGGCTTCGCAGCTAGACATCCAGCTCTGCCTTCACCCACTGACCAGCTGAGTGCCACCTGTGTGCCACGCTCCAGGCCAGGCACCAAGGATGCCGTGAGGAGTGAGGACAACCCCTGTCCTCAGGGAGCACATAGTTTATACAAGAAAAGAGATGGAAAAATAGACTGCAAAACACAAAATGAGATAAGCCATAATGGAGGCATAACTCAGTCCTGGTTTCATGCCATCTGAGTGAATTCTAAACAAGGCTAGCCACAGTATTTTGTGCAAATTACTTAAATCCCCCGGTTCTCGTTTGTAACATTGGGGTTAATAATATCTATGTCATAGGGTTCTGTGGAGACTAAATGTGCAATCTACATAAAGTGCTCACCTTGAGGTAGATATAAATAAATGATCATCTCTCTTTTAGTTAACTGCAAAATTAGATTTTATGCGTAAAGTATGACATATCAACTTGCTAACTTTTTTCCTCATGCATACATTTTCAAAACACTCAACCCTTACACATTTGGAGTCTCTAACCTGCACTTGATTCTTTATTGGAGGGTCACCAGGGTGACTATTATCATTTATTGCCCAAATCAGGATACCTCTGAGAGTGGAGGAAAAAAGGAAACAATTAGTTAATTCCACTGAGACAAAAGGGTAAACCAGATGTACCATTTTGGGTAAAATGGAACGGCTGGTCATCTTATCCATCAGCTATAGGTCAACTTCAGGGTCAGAGCAAGCACCATCACCTGTGCATATTCTTTCTCCATCACTTGTATGGAGTTGCCAACAACTCTGAGAACAGACCCCGCAAAATCTCAACCTAGATGAGAGCCAGCCACCGCCCTGCCCCATCCAGAAGTCCAGAGTCTCAACGCACACAAACACCCTACCATCACCCACACACATCCCAGCACTCACGAAGCTGCTCCCTAAGCCAGCACAGAAAGGAGTCAGACCCTGGTCCGAGTACCTGGCACCTGTCAGCACCCCTCGCATACTGAAGAGCAGCTGTCCTCTGGGAAGGCATCAGTCATCCTTCCTGTCTCCCAAATGTCCCCTTACCTTAGGTGTCCCAAGCTGTAGAAGCGGGACTCGCCGTCAGTGGAGCGGACCACCTGCAGCGTGAACATGGGCTGCAGCTGCCTGAGCTCCAGCAGCACGATGGCCAGGTAGTGGATGAAGAGGAGGGCGTCCACGAGGGAGACTGCATATTGCACGATGCCCTGGTAATTTCGGTCCCGAGAGTCCAAAATTCGGACGCCGTAAAAAAGCCAATAGGAAACCACAAAGAGAAAGATGAGGACCAACAAAAGGGCACGAAACACAAACACGCGAGGCATGTCAGCTCTCTGCTTCCGGAAGAAAAGTGCCCAGGTCCCTATGAGCAGAATGAGGAGTTTGAATGCCATGGAGATGAAGAGTCCCTCACAGATTGTGCCACAAGGCTCCAGCTCATCCCTCCACAGGATCGCGGGTAACAGCACGAAGGCGATGGGGGTGAGGAAGACGAGAAGTCCGAGAAAGGAGGCGATGGTGAGGCCCAGGTAGCGCCTGCAATCCAGCCCCACACTGTCCTCCATGTCCTTGCTGATCCTGGCAATGTCCTCCTGGGATATGCTGTGCTCCGAGGTGCCTGTGATGGCGGTGGTGGTCTCTCCCCAGTTGTCATCCTGGTGAGGAGAAGACAACGAGGCCGTCTGTTAGAGCCGCAAAGGGAACATGGAGGGCCTGCCTGGTTTACCCATGAATACTCAGGGGCTTCTAGAAAACGGAATGGTTTAACTTTAACAAGTTTCATTGAAATCTCCAAAATGTATTATGTGTTTACCTTTTCAAATAGAGAAAACATAATTTAATCTTTTTGTTTGAGTGATTCATTCACATAACATTGATTATCATCTGGCTGTGTTGAAAAGTGCTGAGAGGCTCGGAGGACCTGGGGCTGTTTGCCCTGCAATAAACAATCCAGTAGTTAGACTAGCCTAGTGAGAGCTCATCCATCTGGGCATGTATAGTATTACTACACTCTCTGGTAGCCCTGAAGAGCAAAGCCTTGGCAAGAGAACCTACAAGCTTACCTGCAGCTAATGCACCTATTTATGCAAACCTCCATATGATGTTTGCAAGACCCACTAAACAAGTATGAGGATCATGCACTGTTTGACAATATTTCTCCATGACTAAGCTAAGCATATTAAAAAATCTATCTATGGTCAGATCAGCTCAAAAACTTCTTCCAAAACACGTTTTCACAACAAACTAAACATACCATGAGAGAAATTACTATTTAAGACAATAGCCAGAAGCGGCCAGGACTCTCAAACACTGCTGGTGGAAGTGTACAACTGTACAGTGCTTCTGGAAAACGGATCTGCAGTTTCATAAAAACTTGAATGTAACGCTTAACTATATGGCCCAGCAACTCCCAGGTTTTACCCAAAGTTAACAGAAACATATATACAGAAAAGACTTCTACAAGAATGTTCTTAACAGCTTCATTCATAACAGCCCAAATGGTGAAACCCAAATGTCCATCCACCAGGAAAATGGATAACAAATTGTGGTAGATTTATACAATGGAATACTACACAGAAAATATGGATAAATCTCAAAATCATTATGCTGAGTAGGGGTAAAAACAGTATGATTCCAATTATATTACATTCAAAAACAGCAAAAACTAATCTGCAATGGTAGAAATCAACACAAGAAGAAGTGGGGGTGGGGCAGAGATTGAGTAGGAAGGGCACAAGAGAATTTCCTGGGGTGATGGAAATATATGTCTTGATAGGGGTGCATGCTATATGGGTATATTCATCTGTTAAAACTTGTCAAACTGTATACTTAAGATCTGTTCATTTCTCTATCTGTAAATTTAGCTCAATTTTTTAAAATGAAAAAAAAACATCAGCACGGGAAGAAAAAGCTATAAATTCAAAGATATACAATTTGCTTTTTTTTTTTTATTATTTCAGAGTATTACAGGGGTACAAATGTTTTAATAACATGATTTGCTTTTGTGTAATTTGAGTCAAAGTTATAATTGTGCCATCTCCAAGGTAGTGTCCATTGTACCCATTAGGTGTAAATTTACCCATCCCCTCCTCCCCCCTCCCACCTACTTGGTTTCCATTGAGTTTTATTACCATATGTGCATATGGGTGTTGATTGATTAGTTCTAATTTAATAGTAAATACATGTGGTGTTTGTTTTTCCATTCTTGTGATACTTCACTTAGAAGAATGGTCTCTAGTTCCATCCAGGTTCTTACAAAAGGTATTAGTTTGCCATTTTTATGGCTTCATAGTACTCCATAGTATACATATACCATATTTTATTAATCCATTCATGTATCTATGGGCACTTCATTGATTTTGCATCTTTACAACTGTGAATTGTGCTGCAATAAACATTTGAATGCACATGTCTTTTTGATAAAATGACTTTTTTCCCTTTGGGTAAATACCCAATAGTGGGATTGCTGGATCTTTGAAATATACAATTCTTTGAAGTATACAATTTGCTTTACTATATGGTAAGTTCACAGGATACAGAAAATGACTTTTTTGTAACACTCTTAGTGAAAACAAATATTAGGTTCCTTTTTTTGTACTGGGCCTAGTATTCAGTTGATAATCAATGCTGAAATAATTACTACTAGTATCCTATATTCATTTTGTTGACCACCATACTGCTCTGATTTAGCTACTCACCCTTTCTCCTGCCAGAGTTGCTAACTAGATCCCCTATCCATTTTAAGAAATTGTGCATGTGAGCCTAAACAATGCAGATGTGCAAAGGGTCCTTTCAAACTTGAGGTGCTTAGAACAAAAAGGCTTTAAAATCCTCTAATCTAATATCCTAGATTTTCTTTTTAAAAATTTTTTTTAGAAATGAGGTCTTGTTATGTTGCCCAGGCTGGTCTCAAACTCCTGGCCTCAGGTGATGCTCCCGCCTCAACCTCCCAAATAGCTGGGATTACAGGTGTGGGCCACCGTGCCCAGTTAATCCCTTAGGTTTTTAAAGTTGTGATTGCTCAAGGAAACAGCTACTGAGGAATACAGCCTACAATGTTCATCTCAGTGCTTCTCCCACCAGATCATCCCGGGGTAAATACCAACAGCTTCCCAGTGTACCTCTTAGTGAGCTACAAGGCATAGTGAAGCCAAAAAAGAAATAAAGATCTTCCCACTGGGCTACCACCACCTCTGAATCCACATCTAGCAGGAAAATGACCTCCCAAAGCACTTAAGGGTAGTCTAATCCTAGGATCAGCTCTCCCAGAGCCAAGATAAGCAGTACAACAGTACTACAGGCATATGCTTGTCGTTGAACAAACCCCACATTCAACCCTCAACTGCAGCTTTGGGTCCCAAGAACAACTTGTGTGCTCTGAGGAATTCCAGTTTCAGTCTGTCTATCTGATTATAAACGCATATCTGTGTATCTCCAGGTGTGCACAGATATATGCTTATCTGTAGTAATGTATCTTTACAGCTGTGTATGCATACGTTGCTTTGTTTATGTGGGGCAAGGCTGGACATGCTTATATTTCAGGATGTGTGGAGGGAGTGCAAACATGTTTCTAGATATAGCTCAGATGTTTATTTAAATCAGGTGGGCTGCCAGACAGTTGGGACCTGGAGAAGAACCCACACAATGTTTTTTTTTAAATGTAATAAACTGCCGATGTTTCAAAGTTATGTGAAATTAAGATTTCACATAAAATCGTAAGTCCCAGAGGCTTTTCTTAAACACTGCATCCTTGCATTCCTGAGTAGCAATTAACTATCTGGAGCTGAGGAGGTGCTGTTCCCTTGGAAAGAGGAAATGCATTCTCCAGTTTGCCACAGACTCCTTCGCTCCACGTCATGGCTCCCAGGTACTCCAAGGTACTGACTCCAAGGTACTGCAAAGCCTGCTTATAGTTTTGCGTCTTCTTTTGACCCAGGGCAAATTCATTTATGTTTAATTCATTTATGTTTCCCTACCAGGCCCTTGAGTGTGTAGCCCCTGATTTATTTCACAGATCTAATAGTAATGCTCTGTCTGGGCTGGATGGTCTTCCCAACACTACTTAGGTTTTGCTTCCCTCTCTTACACTGTTCCATTTTGGAATGGGTCTCGGGAGACTCTGGCCTGTAACTTTCCCCTTCCCTGCCCTGTCGGCTCGCTTGTCCTCAACACCCTTCAGAACAGGCCAGCCAATCACACGTCAGAAGAATCCCCACACCACCCAATGGCAGCACAGGCTATCCTTAGGCCAACAAGAGGCTACGGGGCATAGATAAACTAATTAACATGCTAGAAAAATAAAGATAAAAACCCAAGAGAACCTACTGCAACAAGACTTAGGAAAACATTTCCGGAAAGGGTCTTGGTCAAGTGGCGGTGTGCTTACAGACCACCTTTGGGCCTTACCTGAACTTCCTCTGTCCGAGTAGAATCATTTGCCAACAGAGGCTCTCCGGTGGGGGCTTGAATGGTGACAGACTTTTCTGACGCTCTGACATCTTTATTACGAGGTGATTTGTGTCTCTCTCTAGTTCTCTCCCTGAAAAAAGTCCAACCAGCTAGCATATTTATGCCATGTTAATTAATTCTTTGGGTTCATTGAGAGGTGTTATAAATTTCATTTTGAATTTAGGAAATTACACACACACACTGCACCAATACCTACCCACCCCTCCTTCAAAGGGATAATCTGATCTTTACTCCCTACTTAATATATTTTTCCTGCCATTCCAAGACCCAAAACAAAGACTATCACTCTTCTTTTCTCAACAGCGATCTTATGTTTCCAAAGCCCAAAATTGTAATTTTAGAATTTCGGTAACTAAGGCACATTTTATTGTAATATTTATTAACTTGATTTGGTTAAAATTTGCCTAAACCAATTTTCTAGGATTTTTTTTTTTTTTTACTGGGACAAGACTACAGAATATCTAACTTTTGGTCTATCCAAAAAAATGTTGGACACATTTTACACCTTATACCTTGGACAAGAGAAGAAAGGAAATTCTAAACCAGTACGGAGAATCATTCACTTCTCATTCTTACAAATTCAAAACTAAAAGTCATTCCCACAGGTTCTAGCTGAACTTGAAGACACCCACAAAAACAAACTAAGACAAAAGACACCAAGAGGTGTGAAGGCTGTGTGTGTGTTTTCAGGCCCTTTAAGGAAGCAAACTGCTTCATCATTTTACTACAGAGGAACTTCCTGGGTGGTCTTCTAGGACAACTGTGAAAACACCCTGCTTTGGGTCAATTGTGAAATTACAAAAGAAACCAATCACTGTGGCCAAGTCCAGAGCTCACATCCTGGTCAATAACCACCTATGGAAACTGGCACCCCAGTCCCTGGCTGCCAATAGCAAATCAGGCAGCCCCCACCAAAGGAGCCCCTCAGTGGCAAAGGGTAGGTTCCCTTAGCCTCCTGTCCTCACCAGTCACCTTGATATCAGTCCTCATTCCTACAATCACCTGCACTCATTCCCACGGTCTCCCAGGCAGGACAGAAGCAGCATTGAGCATGCAGATCTGGAGACAAATAGATCTTGGCTCTGTCAGGACTAGATGTACAATCTTGCATAAGTTATTTGACCTCTGAAAACCTCAGATTTCTTATGTGAGAAGTAGGGACAATGATAATACCATACAATACCCCAGTGCTCCATACAGGAGTGTGGAGTCTATGCTAACACGCATTAGCTCTTATTATTGCTATTACTACTAGCCAATGGCAAAGAATCCTGCATTGACTTTGTGAAGCACGGTAGTATACCTTGGAGAGAGATGTAAATGGAACTAGTAACTCCCCTCCACACACATAACCCCCATTAACCTGTTACCCTTAAAAAAAATGTAGGTTTCTTGCCAAAATTTCTACTTTATCAATACCTCCCTGGCATAAGCATTGATTAATTCCTTAAAAGAGCCAGGAGGCTCCCAGGGCATCTTTCAGTGACAAAAACTCTGTCCCTAGAGCATAATTTATAATTACAATCTATTGCTAAATTAGACTCTAGAAAGAGGTGTGTTCTGGTCAACTCAGGTGTTTTAACAAGGCAGCTAGGGAAACCATCAAGTAAGCAGAGAATTTGGTGGTGTTACCTACCTAGAGATGTAGCTAATAATGCCAGTCATCCCCCCACCCCAATTTATAGAGCACCTTGCTAAGTGTTTTATTAGACTAATTTCATTCAATCCTAATGATAACACTATGAGGCCAGTATTACTGTCCCCATTTTACAAATGAGGAAATGAAGACTCACAGAGTTTGAGTGACTCCCCAAAGTAAGTAGCAGAGGAGGATCTGAACTCAGATCTGTTGCCACCACCTCTATCCAAACCCACTATGGGGCAATGTTTTGAAGAGCAACAGGAAGATTTTATAGCATAAATATACCCAAGAAACTAGCTAGAGCTACCAAATATACCTTTAAAGCTACTGCTAGGAGTCACGATTGGACTGTGACCTTAGCACAAAGCTGTGCACCCAACACTCAGGGTTGTCAAAGACAATCACTTCAAAGGGCAACCACTGTGGGAAATAATAAACAATTTGGGAGAGATTTCCCATGTCTTCAGAATGCGCATCAGGCTAAGTCTAGACTGCTACTCTGCCTGTCCCACCTTGGGCCAGATGGATGAGGCCCCTCTTCCACCTTAATCCATTTCCACTTTCCCCAACCGCTCTCACATTTGTCATGCTCTGGGCCACCATCCAAGTCACATGCTCGCCTAACCCATCTAGCTATTCACTAGTCCCACAGGTCAAATCCTGTGACAGCACAAATTCCACTGGAAATCAGAATTCTTTCACTGAGTGCCAATTCCTGGAGCCCGGACACCAGCAGGGCAGAAAGCAGGTGGGAAGCCATCCAGGGCTGGAAACAGCCTCTCCGTGGCAGCCAGGGCTCTAGACCACCAACCCTCCCAGCCTGGCTCTTAAAGGGCCCAGAGCACCCAAATGCAAAACAACTGTCTAACAATTCCCCTGGTAACATTTGAGGTTAACCAGACAAGAACCTATTATCTGATAACCCAAGGAAGGTTTCTCATCCTCCAGAGCCTGAAATCCTAAATGCTTCTTAAACTTAAAAAAAGTGTGCAGGAAAGCCACCCAGGGTATGAACTCAAGTGCACATTCGTTGGCCCCACCCTCAAAGAACACATCTGGGAAGGAGACAACAGAAATCTACATTTTCCACCAGCACCCCAGGTGGTCCAGGAAACTTTCCCCAAGATTCTCCCACACAAATGCTCCTGGGGAAGAGGCTGATGGAGGAGCTGCTTGGAGTCTATGAGTAAGATGCCCTGTACACGGCAGAGGCTCAATGATGGGAGCCATGAGTGTAATGTTCAGGTGTGCAACGTTACCATACGAGGTGCTTCTTTATTAAAAAAGCGTTAAGTGAACGGAGTTGGGAGGAAGGCTCAGGACAGCATGCAATCATGCCTGAGGGGTGCCCGGAGCCTCCTAGCCACTATGAAGTGAGAGGCAGATGTGCGGCAGGTCCCATCAACTCAGCACTAGCGCTGCGCCAGGCATGGGGCTGCTGCTTGTACTGCCACCAAGGCAGCAAGACCTGTCAGACAGATTTTACTGAAAAAATTTCTTAGAAAATTTTATTAGAAATCCCTGGTCCTAAATGACTACTCCAGGAAGGTCTCTGAGCCAAGCCAGGCCTTCAGAGTGACATCCAACAAAAATACTGCTGCTCAGTGCTTTGCCAGTCTGCACAACCACGAGTCTCAGCGTGGCCACCTTACTGCAACAGGTACTCACACGCTCACTTGTCCCTGTGCTCCAGGTGCTGGAACTGCAGGGAAAACCTGAGGCTGCTATGCACCTTCTGATGAGAGAGGGTGTCCTGGTGATGATAACAATCAGCTCCTGGTGTCTCAGAGTATGGAAATGGGATACCAGGGCAGTAAATGGCTACCAAAGCATGGAAAGGGGTGTCATAAACACAGTACACTTGTGTGTTTTTCTCACTCTGCCCAAGTGGTCTGGATACCTGTGTGCCTTTGCTAGACAGCTGCGTCAGCCACGGGAATCTTTCTTTGTGTCTCTATCTCTAAATCTGGCTCCCTGCAACATCTGCCCGTGTGAGTAAAGATAAGCACTGCTTATCTGTGTGTCTGAGGGGTGGGGCAAGCGAGCAGCGGCACGCAGGAGGCCCTGGCATGTGTCTGTACTGAGTGTGTATGTGTGTGCAAATACACCTATTTGGGCAAGTCTAGAGCTGAGCCCTTGGGGGCTGTTGTAGCCCCTTCGCTCCAGCCAGAATCCCTGTAATTCCCATACCATTTCCACTTACAGTCAGCACTTCCTGGGAAGATGATTTAGTCCTGTTTCTGTTGTTCCTCTATTTCTATTTGGGGAAAGCGGCCCCACCGGTTACTCCTCCCTTTCCTCCTCTCCCACCACCCACTACCTGTCCTTTCTCTCCACTGCCCGCCGGGCTTGGCGGGCTGCTTCCTGGGGTGAGAGGGCCAGCACAGAGCAGCCAGCACACTCTAAAACAGCCTCGGGGCAGAGCCACTGATTCCTCCACTGCCCAGGAGCCTCTTTTTGTGCATTTTAGCAAATTAGTCACATGAGGTACCTTTCACTTCCCTTTTCAAAAGTGGCATTTCCCTTCCAAAGAAACAAGGTAGGCCCAAAACCTGCTGAGGGCACCTACTAACCTTGGAACTCCAGGCAAATATCACTGCCTCTCTGTGCGATTTCAGCGCCTGTAAAATGAGGCTACCACCTCCCACCTTTCTAGGACTGCTGTGAGGACAGGAGATAAGGACTGCGAGGGCCCTGGCAGAGCTGCTCTATTTAAATCAGGGCGCTCACGCTCTAAACCCACAGGTGAGATGAGGTCGGCAGGAGTCTGCTCCATTTTCCCAGCAGGCTAACTGGACACCCTCTGGAGGATGCAGGCATCACAAAATCAGGCCACTGACCTCTTTGTTAAAAAAGAGTCACTTGTCATTTGCTGGGAACCTGGCCGGTCCTCCAAGATGACCACAGTATCACCAGGCATATCCAGTTTGGTGCATTTCACTATTCCTGTCTGAGTTGGAGTTCTACTAAAATGACCAAAAAGCAAGGTTCCCCTCCCCGCTTTCCTACTCTTCAAGTTCCCAACAAATCCCGGAGCAGAGCAGCCTTCACAGGGACACTCCAGGGAGCCGACACCCTGGGCTGGGTGTAGGGCCTGCTCTCGTGCCCGTGGAGGGTACTGTCACTGCTGCTACCTTTGTTACCCCCTGGGAAAGTACTCCACAGCCCGTAATGCCTGGGGATGACAACATTCCCCCCACAGCTGCCGTACCCTCCATGGCCTCCAGACACAGAATTCGCCACCACAGAACCCACGGAGCACACCTACAAACCTCCGACGCTCATCCCCTCACTGAGAGCTGACCTCAGAGGAGGCGCTCAGTAACATTCCTTGATTAACTGACTAGAAGTCTCAGCTCGTATTAACATTCGCCAAGCACTTTCCACATGGGTCCAAGAACGCACTAAGAGTTCTTTCTGCATGTTGTTTTAATTGAAAGTTATAGTCTCTTAAAGTTACCACAAGGGCATTGGAGTATCAGTGTCTGAGGGCCCAAGAGGCCTAAGGAAACAGCAGGGCATAGCAATGGGCCCCAAGGCGTGAAGATCGTGGGACACGAATATAGACACAGGAGGCCAGGGACGGTTCCCACACAGAACACCCCACACAGCATGCCGCAAGCCATCCTCCTCTATTCATCCCCAGGCACCGAGAGAACCCCAAATTCCTACTTCTGCCATGTGGTGTAGATGAGGGACTCCTGGCACACTCACAAAGGAACTGCTTTTTCCAGTTAAGCCCAAAGATTTGATATTTTAAACAAAATCTGATAAGTTTCTGCTATTTTAAGCCAAAATCTGATAAATTTACCCACTGGTTGAAATTTGTGACTAAATTTTTATCACAGAGGGTTTCTGACTTTCTCGGGATCTGGGCTCTGCCCCTAACTCTTTCCCCATCCTGGGCTCCCGAACAAGCTCATTGACATCTTTCCCCCAAATTCTTATGAGCAATACTTTCCCCCAAATTCTTTTTTTTTTTTTTTTTTTGAGACAGAGTCTCACTTTGGTGCCCAGGCTAGAGTGAGTGCCGTGGCATCAGCCTAGCTCACAGCAACCTCAATCTCCTGGGCTCAAGCAATCCTACTGTCTCAGCCTCCCGAGTAGCTGGGACTACAGGCATGCACCACCATGCTCGGCTAATTTTTTCTATATATATTTTTAGTTGGTCAATTAATTTCTTTCTATTTTTAGTAGAGACGGGGTCTCGCTCAGGCTGGTTTTGAACTCCCGACCTTGAGCAATCCACCCGCCTTGGCCTCCCAGAGTGCTAGGATTACAGGCGTGAGCCACCGCGCCCGGCCTTCCCCCAAATTCTTATGAGCTTCTTATAAGAGCA
>VSMD01000835.1:0-26379 GCA_008750895.1 Mirza zaza
TATCTCCACTTCTATTCAACATAGTGCTGGAAGTCCTGGCTACAGCAATCAGACAGGAAAGTGGAATTAAAGGTATCCAAATAGGGGCAGAAGAGATCAAACTTTCACTGTTTGCTGATGATATGACATTATATTTAGAAAACCCCAAAGATTCAACCAAGAAACTCCTGGAACTGATAAATGAATTTAGTAAAGTCTCAGGATACAAAATCAATACACAGAAATCAGAGGCATTCATATACACCAACAACAATCAAATTGAGAACCAAATCAAAGACTCAATTCCCTTCACAATAGCAACAAAGAAATTAAAGTACCTAGGAATATACTTAACCAAGGAGGTAAAAGACCTCTACAGGGAGAACTATGAAACACTGAGGAAGGAAATAGCAGAGGATGTAAACAGATGGAAATCCATCCCATGCTCGTGGGTCGGCAGACTCAACATCATTAAAATGTCTATACTACCCAAACTGATCTACAGATTCAATGCAATACTTATTAAAATCCCATCAGGATTCTTCACAGATATAGAAAAAATAATTTTACGCTTTGTATGGAATCAAAGAAGACCCCGAATATCAAAAGCAATCCTAGGCAACAAAAACAAAATGCGAGGTATCAATATGCCAGATATCAAAGTATACTACAAAGCTGCAGTAATTAAATCAATCTGGCATTGGCACAAAAATAGGAATATTGACCAGTGGAACAAATCTGAGAATCCTGATATAAAACCATCCTCCTATAGCCATCTAATCTTTGACAAAGCAGACAAAAACATACGCTGGGGAAAAGAATCCCTTTTCCATAAATGGTGCTGGGAAAACTGGATAGCCACTTGTAGAAGGCTAAAGCAGGACCCACACCTTTCGCCTCTCACAAAAATCAACTCACGCTGGATAACAGACTTAAACCTAAGGTATGAAACTATTAGAATTCTAGAGGAAAATGTTGGAAACACTCTCCTAGACATTGGCCTAGGCAAAGAGTTTATGAAGAAGTCCCCAAAGGCAATCACAGCAGCAACAAAAATATATAAATGGGACATGATCAAATTAAAAAGCTTTTGCACAGCCAAAGAAATAGTCATGAAAGTAAACAGACAACCTACAGAATGGGAGAAAATTTTTCCATCCTATGCATCTGATAAGGGGCTGATAACTAAAATATACTTAGAACTCATGAAAATCATCAAGAAAAAAATCAAATAACCCTATTAAAAAGTGGGCAAAGGACTTGAACAGAAACTTTTCTAAAGAAGACAGAATAATGGCCAACAAACATATGAAAAATGCTCAACATCTCTAATCATCAGGGAAATGCAAATCAAAACCACAATGAGATATCACTTAACTCCAGTGAGAATGGCCTTCATCAAAAAGTCTCCAAACAATAAATGCTGGCGTGGATGCGGAGAGAGAGGAACATTCCTACACTGCTGGTGGGACTGCAAACTAGTTCAACCTCTGTGGAAAGCAATATGGAGATACCTTAAAGCGATACAAGTGGATCTACTGTTTGATGCAGCAATCCCATTGCTGGGCATCTACCCAAAAGATCCAATGACACTCTACAAAAAGACTCCTGCACCCGAATGTTTATAGCAGCACAATTCATAATCGCAAGGTGGTGGAAATAGCCCAAATGCCCATCAATCCAAGAATGGATTAATAAAATGTGGTATATGTATACCATGGAGTACTATTCAGCTCTAAGAAACAACGGTGATATAGCACATCTTATATTTTCCTGGTTAGAGCTGGAAACCATACTACTAAGTGAAGTATCCCAAGAATGGAAAAACAAGCACCACATATACTCACCAGCAAACTGGTATTAACTGAGCAGCACCTAAATGGACACATAGGTACTACAGTAATTGGGTATTGGGCAGGTGGGAGGGGGGAGGGTGGTGGTTATATACATACATAATGAGTGAGATGTGCACCATCTGGGGGATGGTCACGCTGGAAACTCAGACTTGTGGGGGGACGGGTGGAAAGGGCATTTTTTGAAACCTTAAAATCTGTACCCCCATAATATGCCAAAATAAAATTTAAAAAAAACTATAAAACTGTAAGAAAATCTTTAGGATTTTGAGGTTAGCAAAGACTTTTTAAAAATTAGGATGCCAAAAGAACAACCCAAAGAAGAAAATAACCCTGATAAATTGGACTTCCTCAAAATTAAAAATTATTGTTTTTGAAAAGACAGCATTAAGAAAATTAAAAGGTAAACTACAGACTGGAAAAAAATATTTACAACACATAAATATGATAAAGGACTTGTATACAACACCGTGTTTCCCCCAAAATAAGACCTACCCATAAAATAAACCCTAGCAGGATTTCTAAGCATTTGTACAATATAAGCGCTACCCCAAAAATAAGACCTAATGATGGGCGTGGCTACACAGCGTATCTGCACAACCCATGCATTTCATCGTGGAGCGGGAAAGAAGACGAGCAGCCCTTCTCATCCGCCCCATGAGAGCTCTAGTGCTCGACCTGAGACATTGGGGCTAATGGTTCAAAAGGAATAAAGTCGCAAGAAATTCAGGATGGAATTCAGGGTTTGGAGAGTTATGATGATGTTCCAGAAGAAGACGACTTAACTATATTTGAATAAATATAGATTTTTGTACCATACTTAAAAAAAATAACACATCCCCTGAAAATAAGCCCTAGGGTGTCTTCTTGAGGAAAAATAAATGTCTTATTTTTGGGGAAACACATTATATATAAAGAAATTTTCAATTCAAAACTAGAAAGATACCCATATGACATGAAAATAAAAAGAAAAAATAGGAAGATAAACTAAAAAAGTAAGCAAATAATAAAGTTAAACATATATTTCTATGACTCAGCAATTGTATTCCTAGATATTTTCCCAAGAGATACTTGATCAAAGAAGATAGGCAAAGAGCAAATAAAGAAATGAAAAGATGTTCAACATCATTAGTCATTAGAGAAATGCACATTTAAGATACAATGAACCTGTTGCCTGGTCATCTTGCAGGAAAAACCACCATAATGACCCAAGTTTGACTCCTGCATACCAAGTTGTTCTAGCAGCAAGGTCAAGAAACAATGCCTGTAGTTTAGATAAACCCTCATAAAGATGCTTATCTAACTTCCCCAGTGGTCAAGGCATGACTGGAACACAAGTTTTTCCAAAAAGAGCTTGCTAGATAAAAAATGCTTTCTGAAGGGCAGGTGCAAGGATCTGCCCTCTCAGTTGCCAGAGGCAATGCTTCTGTTTGTAAGTCTGTATTAAATGTTTCTTTCTGAGAAACTGGATTTGTCAGTCTCTTTCTTCAGCCTCTCATTCCCCTCAGTTGTTGGGGGTAGGTTTGCATATACCTGCTTACTACAGAGCGCTGAAATACCATTACTCAATCTGGAGATGGCTAAATATTGAAAAGACAGAGCGATGCAGTAGAGAAGCCAGCTCTTACACACTGCTAGTGGCAATGCAGGATAGTACAACAACTCTGGAAACATGTTGGCAGTTAAGCATATATTTATATGACCCAGTGATGGGGTTTCTACGTATCTTCCCAAGATAAACGAAAGCATAAATTCACACAAAGACTTAAATACAAATGTTCTTATCAGATTTATTCATAATAGTAAAAAACTGGAAACAACCCAAATGTGCATCAGCCAGTAAATGGATAAGCATATTGTGGTGGGTCCACACAACGGGCCACCACTCAGCAGGAGGCAAGGTGAGTACCGAAGCACACCACAACAGGGACGAATCTCAAAATACTTGTGCGAAGTGCAAGAAGCAACCATCATCACAATCCAGTTTTAGAAAACTTTCATTACTCCCCAAATTTTCCTCACTTCTTTGCAGACAATCCTTCTCCAAACCCCAGCTTCAAGCAACCACTAACCTGCTATATGTCTTCAGAGTTTTGCCTTTTCTAGAAATTATATAAATGAGATCAGATAACATATAGTCTTTTGTACCTGGCTCCTTTCAGATAGCATAATGTTGTGAGTTTCATTCATATTATTGTATGCATTGCTTGGTTGCTATTTTTTATTACTGAACAGTATTCCATTGAATACCTCACTGTTTATTCATTCACCAGTTAATGAACGTTTAGATTTTTCTGGTGTGGGGCTATTTTGACTAGCACTGCTATGAAATTCTGGCACAAATCTTTGAGTAGACATGTGTTTTCATTTCTCTTGTGTCAATATCTAGGAGTAGAATGGCCGAATCTGTGTTTAACCTCTTAAACAAACTATAGTGGCTGCACCAGTCCTCATTCCCACCATCCATGTATAAGGGTTCCTATTTCTCTATGTTTGGGTATTGTTAGTTTTTTAAATCGTAGCCATTCTAGTAGGTATGGAGTAGAATGTCATTGCGGTTTTAATTTGCATTTCCCAAATGATTAATGACATTCAGCATTTTTCCATGTGCTTTCTAGCATATATTATCTTTGGTCTATTTAGATTTTCTACTTCTTCTTGAAACAGTTTTAATTTTGTCTTTCCAGGAATTTGTCATTCTGGTTGTTGGGTTTGTTTGCAGGCAAATGTTTTTAATTTCTTTGGACTCTGTAGTGATGTCCTCTTTTCTCTTTCTGATTTTGGAAATTGGTGTCTTCTCTCTTTTCTTCTTAATCAGCCTGCCTAATGATTTATCAATTTTGTTGATCTTTTCAAAGAATGAATTTCTTGTTTCATTAATTTTCTGTATTGATCTTTTATGTTTTCATTGATTTCTGCTCTGATCTTCATTATTTCCTTCCTTCTATTTATTTTGCTTTGACTCACTCTTCTTTTTCTAGTTTCTTGATAAGGAAGCCTAAGCTATACTGTTTTTAAGAATTTTCTTTTTTTCAAATATATGAGTTTAAACCTATGAATTTCTCCCTATGCACTGCTTTACTGCACCTATACATTTCAAGATGTTCTGCTTCCATTTTCCTTTAGTTGCAGATCATTTTAATTTTGTTGTGATTTTCTTTTTTTACCTATGAATATTTAGAAGCTTGTAGTTTCATTTCCAAATATGTAACAATCTTCCATACTTATTTATCTTGCTGATTTCTAATTTAATACTATTTTGGTCATAGAACAAACTTTCCATTATTTTAAGCCTTTTAAATTAATAAATACTTGTGTGGTAAGCTAAAAAATGGTTCCCAAATAGATATTCCTGTGCTAATCCCTGAAACCTGGAATCGTTATACTATGTGGAAACAAGTTCTTTACAGATAAGATGAAAGTGAGGATCCTGAGATCATCCTGTGCAAGCCAGTCACACACGTCCTTAGAGGAGAATGGAAGAGGAGCACAGAGGAAGAGAGGGCCACGTGAAAATGAGGTGGAGACCCACGTGATGCAGCCACAGCATAAGAGCACTGCTGGCACCAGAAGCTGCGAGCTGCAAGGACCAGATTCTCCCCTCGAGCCCCTGGAGAAAGAGCAGCCCCGCCAACTTCTTGACTGCAACCTGATCCTGATTTAAGGCTGTGAGTATGAAACTCCAGGATCCAGAACTGTGAGAGAATACATCTCTATTGCTTAGGCTACTACATTTGTGGCAGTTTGTTACAGCAGCCACAGGAAACTAACATAACTGTTCCATGGCCTGGAATAGGACCTGTCCTGCAGGATGTTCCTTGGAGTCTTAGGAAGAATGTACGTTCCGATGTTGTTGGGTGGAGGATTCTATATATGTCACTTAGGTCAAGTTAGTTGATAGTGTTGTTCGAGTCTTCTATGTCCTTTCTGATTTTCTGAATAGTTGTTCTATCAATATTTGAGAGAACATAATTAAAATCGTTTACTATAATTGCTGAATTTTTTCTTTCTCCTCTCAATTCTATCAGTTGTTGCTTTATGTATTTTGAGACCCAGTATTAAGTACTTTTACATTTGTAGTTGCTATATCTTTCTGATATCTTTATCCTTTATAATTGTGAGATGACCTCTCTTCTTGGTAATCTGTCTTATTTCAAAATTTATTTTACCTCATATTAGTATAATCTAGTTCTGTCTTCACAGTATATATTGTGTCATCCTATTATCAACTATTTGTTTCTATGAATGTAAACTGTATCTCTTACTGACGGCCTGTGGTTGGGTCTCACGAACCTGACCGACACCTTCTGCTGAGGATGTGCTTGGAGAGCACATGGGAAGAAAGGTCTCAGGCCCAGCTGTTTGTCACATAGACATTTCCTTAATCTCTGCGTTTTTCTGCCTCCACCTGTGGTTCATTTGGTTTGCCCACGTCCACCATCTCTCCTATTTAGTTTCCCCAGCACACGATACCCCCATCTCACTCCTGGGGGAGTGGCGGGAGGATCTGGATGAGGGGCTCGCCTGAGTGTGGAAAGTGACTGCTCCACATGCAGACTCCAGCCAGTCCTGTCCGTCAACCCAGTGCACCACTGCCCCGTGCCACAGACTCCTGAGCTTTTCGTGGGCTCTGTGGGGCAAGCCAGGTTTCCCCTTGCTGTCACCATCTACAGGAACCATAGACTGGAAATTCCTTCCCCCTTCTAAATCAGTCACCGTGTCATCATCTGGTTTTTGCCTTCCAAAAATCTGTTGAAATTCCTTGTTTTTCCACCATCTCCTGCACATTGCTCCCACCTCATGGTTAAAATGACTACTCAAAGTCTGCCTACCACATGTTCATTTCATTCAGCAGAAAGGAGGAGAAGATGAGGAAGGACATCCCTTCCTTTGAAAGACTCTTCCTAGAAGTCGCCAGCAACTCTGCTCACTTCCTGCTGCCCAGGGCCTGGCCACATGGCTGTACCAAACACAGGCAGGCTGAGAACTGTGATCTTCATCCAAGACAGTCACGTGTCCAGCTGAAAGTTGGGAGCCTATAGCCAAAGGAGAAGGGAAGACAGAAATTGGTGGACTTTTTTGTCTGTCAGACCAGAATAATAAAAATTTTAAAAAATTAAACAAACTCATAAACAGAATAGTTCACTGTAATTATGCACCCTGGACCACCTCGAGTGAGTTACACCTAAATAGTGCCAGATACATATTAAGGGCTTAATAAATATTTGTCGGATGAATGAATGAACCTGAATAAACTGTCAGCTGAGAGAAGGGTGGTTTTCTGTGTTTACTATTAATATGATTCATGGCAGGTGATAACATCCATTTTTTTTCTTATATGGAGTTTATCAACAGACAGAAAACATCAGCCTGCCTCTGACATTCTATGCCAGCGTTGTTTCTTGCTGCTACATTGTACTTAGCCTTAAATCTCCAGGCACACTCATCAGTGACGAGTAGAATGACTGGAGGGAGAAAAAGAAATCAGGAAGCAGCGAGAAGTCTTCACTTGGTCCCCACGTCCTACAGAGGCTCCCTCAACTCAGAGAAATGGTGACAGTCATCGGAGCACACTAGCCGTGTGGCAGTGAACTTGAAGTGAAGCTGGAGTTAAATGGCTGGCATTGTCCAAAGCAGGGGCAGCACTGTTTAAAAGAGCTGGCAGCTGAGAGATAAAGTATTTCTTGTTACAGAGACTTGGCAGTGAGACCCGGAGTAAATTTTCCCCCAGCAGAGCACTCTAAAATGTGAGAAGAGGGGGATCACTCCCACTACAGGTGCAGAAAAATGCATCTGAGGGTAAGGGATTGGTTCTTGAGCTACCGTAATGACGTGAGAAAAACCTTAGCAAAATATCTTTAATATTAAAATCTTACTCTTTGGAGGCTAGAGGAGCTACGAAGGGTTAAAAAAGGGAGGAAACAGAAGGAGAAAAGTTTAGTATTTAATCCATGGCGATCTAAGTTAAGATTTGCATGAGTCTTTTTGCACGTGTACCTTTTCTGTACAATTTCCATAAAGATCAAAATAAAGGTCCTTCATTCATCCTGAAAATATCTCTTAAACAGGAATGTTGTTAGGACCTTGCATTCCAGCGGTGGTAAGAAAGATAATTAGGACGCAAATGCATAGACAGTTTCAGATAGTCCTGACAGCTAAGAAGAGACCCAACCGGACAGCAGGAGAGGGATTCAGTAGTGGGGTGGGCTGCTTTAGACAGGGGCGGGGAGAGGCACCTCTGGGGATGTAAGCTTTGCCCAGACACCTGAAGAGTAAGAAAAAGCTGGTCCCATGTTCAGTAAGTAAGAAGGGGTGCAGGGGGCCTGAGTGAATTCCAGGACAAAGGGCGGGCAGGCACAAAGTCTGGGGCAGGGAGACCTCTGCACATTGGGGGCAGAGTGGCGGCCCCTGCGCCCACCCAGAGGGCGGGGAGTGATAGGGGAAGTGTGGCCCAGAGCGACACCGGAGAAGGAGGCAGGAACCATGCCCGGGACCGACTCATGGACCAGAGGAAGGAATCTGGGTTGCGGCTGGCAGCGGTGGAGCCTGTGGAGGGGGTGAGGTCAGGCACACATTGCCGTTTCATTGCACAAGGGGCACTAGGGCCGCTGACGAACCGTGACGCGGAAGAGCCGGATCCAGGACAGGAGCACAGGCTGGTGCGGTAGCTGAGGCCCGGGTGCTGCGCCTGCGACTAGGCCCGGCGAGGCGGGAAGACGCAGAGAGTCAGAAGGGAGGCTGGAGGACGTCCATAGGACTTGGCGATGGACATGACAAATTTTGTTCTAGAGTTGACCATCAAAATACAAGATTTATTATCCTGTTTCACACCTAAAAACACCTGTCTATTTTTTTTTCAAAGAACCAACTTTTTGTTTTATTAATCTTCTGCATAGTTTCCCTGTTGTCTATTTCGTTTATTTCTGATTTGATCTTAATGATTTCACTTCTTCTGCTGGATTTGGGGTGGTCTGTTCTTTTTTTCCACCTCTTTGAGACCATTCATTAGGTTATCTATTTGTGATCTTTTTGACTTTTGGATATAGGCATTTATGGAAATAAACTTTCCTCTCAGGACTGCTTTAGCTGTGTCTCACAGGTTTTGGTAACTTGTGTCACCTTTGTCGTTTAGTTCAAAGAATCTTTTGATTTCCATCTTGATTTCCTCATTTATGAAGTGATCGTTCAGCAGAAGGTTGTTTAGTTTCCACGACCTTGTGTAGAAATGAGGACTCCTGTTAGGATTGATTTCTACATTTATTCCATTCTGGTCTGAAAAGATACATGGCATAATTTCTATTTTTTTAAATTGTTTGAGACGTGCTTTGTGTCCTCGGGTATGGTCGATCTTAGAGAATGACCCACGAGCTGATGAGAAGAACATATATTCAGTGGTTTTGGGGTAGAATGTCCTGTAAATGTCAGGCCCATTTGTTCTAGAGTTCTGCTTAGGTCCATTATTTCTGTGTTGATTTTCTGTTTGGAGCATCTGTCCTGTGCTTTCAGTGGGGTGTTAAAGTCTCCAACTATTATGGTGTTGTTCCTTATCCATTTGTTTAGATCCAGTAGAGTTTGATTTATGAATCTGGGTGCACCAAGGTTGGCTGAAAATATATTTAGAATTGTTATGTCTTCTTGTTGAACTGTACCCTTCACCATTATATAGTGACCTTCTTTGTCTTTTATTATTTTTGCTGATTTAAAAACTAAGTTATCTGTAATTAGCATTGCCATGCCAGCTTTCTTTTGGCTTCCGTTTGCTTGAAATATTGTTCTCCACCACTTTACCTCTAGTCTAATTGCATCCCTGCAGGTTAGATGTGTTTCCTGAAGGCAGCAGATACTTGGCTTGTGTTTTTTTATCCATTCAGCCAGCCTATGTCTCTTGAGTGGGGAGTTCAAGCCATTCACATCTATTGAGATAACTGATAGGTGGGGAAGATTTCTGTTCATTATGTTGGGTTAAACTTTACTGCTTTGTTTTCTCTCTTGAGCCATTGTAGTGTCTGGGCAGTGATCTTTAGCTTTGAGTAGATTTACATTCTTGACTGTTTATTGTTCTGATCCGTGGGTAACACTGTTTTGAGTACTTCTTGAAGGGCTGGTCTTGTCTTGGTGAATTCTCTCAGTCTTTGCTTATTTGAGAATGTCTTGATTTCTCCTTCATATACAAAACTTAGTTTTGCTGGGAGTAAGATTCTAGGCTGGGCATTGTTCTGTTTCAGAAGAGTGAGAATGGGGCCCTAGTCTCTCCTTGCTTGTAAAATCTCAGTAGAGAAGTCTGGTGTTAATCGGATTGTCTTTCTCTTGTATGTTACTTGCTTCTTTTGTCTTACAGCTCTTAAAAGGGGCGTTTTAGTTGATATTTTGGTTAGTCTGATGACTGCATGTCATGATGTCTTCCTGTTTACATTGAATCTCCCAGAGGTCCTCTGAGCTTCTTGAACTTGTATATCGAGATTTTTTGCAAGGCCTGGGAAATTTTCCTCTATTAGATCTTTAAATAGCTTGTCCAACCCTTCAGTGTTTTCTTCTTCCCCTTCTGGTAACCCTATGACCCTCACATTACGTTTCTTCACATAATCCCACATCTCTTGTAGGGTTTCCTCTTTCCTCTTATTTCTCTGCTCTATCTCTGTGACTGATTTATTTAATTGGAAGGTGTTATCTTCAATCTCTGAGATTCTTTCTTCTGTTTGATCTACCCTGTTCTTGAGGCTTTCCACTGTATTTTGTAGTTCCCTGAATTGATTCCTCATTTCCAGGAGTTCGGTTAAACTTTTCTTCATTGTATCGATTTCTTTAGTGAATTTTTGTTCCAGGTCCCGGAGGCTTTTTGTGTTTTCTTTGTGTTGGTTATTGAGTTGTTCTTGCAGGTCATTGAATTTTCTTATGATCCACATTTGAAATTCCTCTTCTGTCATTTTGGTTGCCTGATTTTGGTTGGTCTCCGTTTCTAAGGGGCTGGTGCTCCTCTTTGGGGGTGTGGTTTCCATTTGATTCTTCAAGTTTCTGGAGTTCCTTCGCTGATTTTTTCCCATGTCAATCAGTTGTTGCTTCTTTCCTTTAGGTTTTCATTTGG
Organism: Mirza zaza; assembly: GCA_008750895.1. Taxonomy (NCBI): domain Eukaryota; kingdom Metazoa; phylum Chordata; class Mammalia; order Primates; family Cheirogaleidae; genus Mirza; species Mirza zaza. Next base: position 10,915 of record VSMD01000835.1, read on the forward strand.
GTATTCACATGCCTTGTTTAGTTTATGAGCCAGTAGGTGGTGTCTGTTGGTGAGACTCGACCACTCTCTGTATGATGAGTCAGTAGCTGCCTGTGAAAAGGGTGTGCAGGATGTACTCCCTGTTAGTAGGTGGCGCTTGCTTGGAGGAACAGGATACGCTGTTGTTTTTGTGTCCGGTAACTAGCTCTTCTTCCTCTAGAGAGGCACTCTAGTGCCTCAAGTGGTGGGTGGGGCCCTGGGACTTATAGGTGTGTCCTTTTCTCCCCCTCAAGTGAGTGCTGGTCTAGGAGTGAGTCTGGGCAGAGCTGGGTTGGGTAAGCATGCCCTCAGGCACCACCAATGCCATTAGCAGGGATCAAAGGTCTGTTCTCTACTTCTAGGAAAAGCTGCCAAGGAGGGGCTGGAATGGCCTTGCTCAGTCATAAAGTTTGTGTGTGGGGTCGGCTGTCTGAGACCCACAGTCTGGAGCAGACCTCGCTTCTTTCCACCCTCCCCAACTCTGCGGCTACTCCTGGGCCTCTACCAGCAGGCCAGACCTCACGCCATTGGGCCTCTCCTGGCTGTGATGCTGGCCGGGAGTTTCCCTGCTCAGGAACGCCACCTGGGCTGGGTGCACGGCCTCCCTTTGGGAGGAGGGTTGCCCTCTAGGATGCTAATCTGCCCCTGAAGGGACACACACCTCAGTAGGCTGTTCATGTATATCCCTTCTGTGCCCTGGGCAATGCAAGACCTGGGTGCATGGGATCTGGTCTGCAGGTCTGACCTCTGGGTCCTAGAGTTCAGACTATATCCCCACCAGGGAGAGGGGTGCCAGTCCCAATTCACCCATGGGGAGCCCAAGCTGGGTCTATGTCTCTCAGCCTCAGGGTCTTCCCCATTCTCCTGGGATCACTGTGCCAGCAGCACCTGGGAGGGCTGGCGGGTACGGAGCTCACAGTCTGAGTTCCCCTTAGTTAGCTGTAGAGCCACAAAAGGGAAGGTTCCGTTCGCTGGCGGTGCCTCTGGCTGGTGACTATATTGTCCCACTGGCAGCCACGGATAGGATCGGGGGAAGGGAGAATGAGACAATATGGTGCCGGCTGCGCAGCTCGGGTCTGCGCATAGGGTAGTGCCCTGCAGTAGTTGGGAGCCTGGTGCTGCATCCACTACAGGCTTACCACCCTCTGGCAGTGGCCCTCTCTGGGCTGGTGTCCACAGGTCTCTCCACCTGCTGGAGAGCCCACCAGCAGTCTGAGATGCAGGGGAGGGGAAAGTTAACCACTCCACCTACCCTTGCCACTGGTCTCCAGGCTGCTCCGGAGGTCTCTACTTCCAGTTCTCCTCCAGAACCTCCTCCTGTGGAGTCTCCCTTGGTCTCAGGTACCCCTCCTTCCAACCTCGTCCAATGTGTGCTTGACTTCTTCCTTCCTTCTTCTACTTTCTGCTAGAATCTGTCTTTTCTTCAGAGACACTCTGTCTGGCAGTGTTTCTCATCCACCATCTTGATCTTCTCTGAATACTACAGAAACCTCTATGCACACAAACTGGAAAATGTGGAGAAAATGGACAATTTCTTAGAACACACAGCCTCCCTAGGCTCAACCAGGAAGAAATAGAATTCCTGAACAGACCAATATCAAGTACTGAAATTGAAACAGCAATACAAAACCTTCATAAAAAGAAAAGTCCTGGGCCAGATGGTTTCACACCCGAATTCTACCACACCCACAAAGAAGAACTGGTGCCTATCCTGCAGAAATTATTCCACAACATCAAGAAGGGTGGAAACCTCCCTAACACATTTTATGAAGTGAATATAACCCTGATACCGAAATCAGGAAAGGATGCAACAAAAAAAGAAAACTACAGATCAATACCCCTTATTAATATAGATGGAAAAATTCTCAACAAAATCCTAGCCAATCGAATCCAGATGCTTGTCAAGAAAATAATTTATCACAACCAAGTGGGCTTCATCCCAGGGTGCAGGGATGGTTCAACATATGCAAATCTATTAGTGTAATTCACCATATAAACAGAAGCAAAAACAAAGACCATGTGATCCTCCAAATAGACGCAGAGAAAGCATTTGACAAAATTCAACACCTTTTATGATAAGAATGTTCAGCAAAATAGGCATTATGGGGCTTACCTAAAAATGATACAAACCATATATGATAACCCACAGCCAATATCATACTGAATGGGGAAAAATTGAAAGCATTCCCACTTAGAACTGGAACAAGACAAGGTTGCCCACTATGTCCACTTCTGTTCAACATAGTGCTGGAAGTCCTCGCTACAGCAATCAGACAAGAGGGCCAAATTAAGGGCATCCAAATGGGGGCAGAGTAGATGAAACTCTTACTCTTTGCTGATGACATGATATTATACCTAGACAACCCCAAGGATTCAACCATGAGACTCCTTGATCTGATAAATGAATTTGGTAAAGTCTCAGGATACAAAATCAATACACAGAAATCAGAGGCATTCATATATGCCAACAACAGTAAAAGTGAGAACCAAATCAAAGACTCAATTCCCTTCAAAATAGCAACAAAGAAAATAAAGTACCTTGGAATATACTTAACTAAGGAGGTAAAAGACCTCTACAGGGAGAACTATGAAACACTGAAGAAGGAAATAGCAGAGAACGTAAACAAATGGAAGAATATATCATGCTCATGGGTTGGCAGAATCAACATTGTTAAAATGTCTACACTACCCAAAGTGACCTACAGAGTCAACGCAATCCCTATCAAAATACCATCATCATTTTTCACAGATTTAGAAAAAATAATTTTATGCTTCATATGGAACCAGAGAAGACGCCGTATAGCAAAATCAATCCTAGGCAATAAAAACAAAACAGGAGGTATCAATTTACCAAACTTCAAACTATACTACAAGGCTATAGTCAGTAAAACAGCTTATGACTGGCACGAGAACAGGGACATTGACCAGTGGAACAGAACAGAGAACCCAGATATAAAACCATCCTCATATAGCCAACTAATCTTTGACAAACCAGACAAAAACATACACTGGGGAAAAGAATTCTTATTCAATAAATGGTGCTGGGATAACTGGATAGCCACATAGAAGACTGAAACAAAACCCACACCTTTCACCTCTCACAAAAATCAACTCACGCTAGGTAATAGACTTGAACCTTAGGTGAGAAACTATTAGAATTCTAGAGGAAAATGTTGGAAATACTCTTCTAGACATTGGCCTAGGCAAAGAATTTATGAAGAAGACCCCAAAGGCAATCACAACAGCAGCAAAAATAAACAAATGGGATCTGATCAAATGAAAAATCTTCTGCACGGCCAAAGAAACTGTCAAGAGAGCAAACAGACAACCCACAGAATGGGAGAAAATTTTTGCAAGCTACACATCCGATAAAGGGCTGATAACTAGAATCCATTTAGAACTCAGGAAAATAAGCAAGGAAAAATCAAACAACCCTATCAAAAATGGGCAAAGGACATTAACAGAAACTTCTCAAAAGAAGACAGAATAATGGCCAACAAACATATGAAAAAATGTTCACCATCTCTAATCATCAGGGAAATGCAAATCAAAACCACAATGAGATATCACTTAGCTCCAGTGAGAATGGCCTTTATCAAAAAGTCCCCAAACAATAAATGCTGGCGTGGATGCGGAGAGAGAGGAACACTTCTACACTGCTGGTGAGACTGCAAACCAGTTCAACCTCTTGGAAAGCAATATGGAGATACCTCAAAGGGATACAAGTAGATCTACCATTTGATCCAGCAATTCCACTACTGGGCATCTACCCAAAAGATCCAAAGTCACTTTATGAAAAAGACACCTGCACTTCAATGTTTATGGCGGCACAATTCACAATTGCAAAGCTGTGAACACAATCCAAGTGCCCATCAATTCATGAGTGGATTAATAAAATGTGGTATATGTATACCATGGAATACTACTCAGCTTTAAGAAACAATGGTGATATAGCACCTCTTGTATATTCCTGGATAGAGCTGGAACCCATTCTACTAAGTGAAGTATCTCAAGAATGGAAAATCCAGCACCACATGTACTCACCAGCAAATTGGTATTAACGGACCAACACCTAAGTGGACATATAGGAGTAACATTTATCAGGTGTGGGAGGGTGGGAGGGGGAAGGAGGGGACGGGTGTATACAACCACAACGAGTAAGATGTCAACATTTGGGGGATGGACACTCTGGAAGCTCTTACTTGATGGGGGAGGGGGGCATGGGCAATATATGTAACCTTAACACTTGTAGCCCAAAATATGCTAAAATAAAAATAAATAAACAAATAAATAAAAACACCTGTGTAGGACCATAGTATAAAAAGAAGGGAGAAATCTCACAGGTAATAGTCTCTCATGTTAGTGGGGAATGGGCATCAGCATTTTGGAGTCACATCTCTTACCTGACCAGATGAAGTAAAAATTATAATTTATAAGCATGATTTATCATAATTTAGTAAACTCATTGCAGAAAATAACAACCACAAGTGAGAATCACTGTTAGCAGACACAAGAGCCCAGGTATTCTTTAGTGTGTGTGTGTGTGTGTGTGTGTGTGTGTGTGAGAGAGAGAGAGAGAGAGACAGAGAGAGACATGAGACCCTGTGTGCGTGTGTGTATGTGTGTGTGTGAGACATGAGACCATGTGTGTGTGTCATGTGTGAGAGAGACATGAGACCATGTGTGTGCATGTGTGTATGTGTGTGTGAGACATACATGAGACTGTGTGTGTGAGAGAGTCATGAGACCATGTGTGTTTATGTGTGTGTGAGAGACATGAGACCGTGTGTGTGCATGTATGTGTGTGTGTCAGACAGACATGAGACTGTGTGTGTGAGAGAGACATGAGACCATGTGTGTGTATGTGTGTGTGAGAGACATGAGACTGTGTGTGTATGTGTGTGTATGTGTCTGTGTGTGTGAGAAAGGGAGACATGAGACTGTGCATGTGTGTGTATGTGTGTGTGAGAGAGACATGAGACTGTGCGTGTATGTGTATATGTGTGTGTGAGAGACATAAGACTGTGTGTGCGTGTGTGTATGTGTGTGAGAGACATGAGACTGTGGGTACATGTGTGTGTATGCATGTGTATGAGAGACATGAGACTGTGTGTGCATGTGTGTGTATATGTGTGTGTGAGAGAGACATGAGAATGTGTGTGCATGTGTGTATGTGTATGTGTGTGAGAGAAACATGAGAATTTGTGTGCATGTGTGTATGTGTGTGTGTAGAGAGACATGAGAATGTGTGTGCATGTGTGTATGTATATGTGTGTGAGAGAAACATGAGAATTTGTGTGCATGTGTGTATGTGTGTGTGTAGAGAGACATGAGAATGTGTGTGCATGTGTGTATGTGTATGTGTGTGAGAGAGACATGAGAATTTGTGTGCGTGTGTTTGTGTGTGTGAGAGAGACATGAGACTATGTGTGTGTGACAGACATGAGAATGTGTGTGCATGTGTGTGTATTTGTGTGTGAGAGAGACATGAGACTATGTGTCTGTGTGACAGACATGAGATTGTGTGTGCGTGTGTGTTTGTGTGTGAGAAAGAGAAAGACATAAGACTGTGTGTGTGTATGAGACAGAGACACAAGACTGTGTGTGCATGAAAGAGAAAGACATAAGACTGTGTGTGTGTATGAGACAGAGACACAAGACTGTGTGTGTGTATGAAAGAGAGAGAGACATGAGACCATGTGTGAGAGTGTGTGTGTGTGAGAGAGAGAGACATGAGACCGTGTGTGAGTGTGTGTATGTGTATGTGTATGAGACAGAGACAGCCAGGTTTGCAATACCCTTGGTGTCAGGCTTGAGTGAACATGCAACTCTCAGAGTCAAAACCTATTTACAATATAAAATGCAGTTAGTTAGCCTGAACTATGCAGTAACGACTGAAATTTAACAAAAAATGAGACAAGTTTTAGGAGAAAAAAGCAAACGTTGGCTGGAGCTCTCATTTTAATCAGAGAAGTTCAAGAAAGCCCACAGCAAGTTCCAGCCCTGAGCTGATGAAGGATCTGGCACAGGCCCAGTCTCCAGTAGGAATTTACTCAATTATGAGAAACGACAGTGATCTAGCACCTCTTGTGTTTTCCTGGGTCGAGCTTGAGCCCATTATCACAAGATCAGAAGAACAGGTTCCACATGTACTCGCCATCAAATTGGCACTGACTGATCAACACTATGGTTCTCATATGGTAGTAATATTCTCCAGGGATTAGGGGGTTGAGGGGGGTAAACTCACGAAAGAAGCAGTGAGCATTGTAGAGGGGAAGGGCATGCCTCTAATCCTCGCTTGGATGAGGCAAACACAAAAAATGTAACCAAAATGTTTGTACTCTCATAATATCCTGAAATAAAAATCAAAATTGTTTTTTTCTAAAAACAGGGTCTTACTATGTTGCCTGGGCTGTTCTCGAGCTCTTGGCTTCAAAGGATTCTCCCGCCTTGGCCTCCCAAAGTGTTGGGATTACAGGTGACAGCCACCATGCCCAGCCAAAAATTAATGTTTTAATGTATAAGTAAACACGGTTGCATTTTTATTTCTCATAGAAATGAATTTGCAAATCAGAAAAAAATTAAATAAAATGAAGCTATCAGTGAACCATTTGGGCCATGCTCAAGAGATGAACCACATCTGCCAAGACAATGACGTTTCCAAACTCTGAATTTTTGTAACATGTATGTATGTGTTTTCAGTTTTCAATTTATGCATTATTGAGAGGAAAAGAGCCAGAGAGAAAGTACTAATAAAATGCTTTTTCATTAATCGAAAAGAGCCTAGGCTGCTCTCTCCGCACTCTATGCGCAGCAAGATTCAGAGTTGAACATTGCCTTTCAAAGGTTGATGTTGAACAAAAAATAACAGTTGAGCTTATGCCTGATTTACACCAAAAAGTACCATTACTTTTTTATTTTGTGAGCATACAGTATGCGTAAGTATTTCCTGATTTAGATCTCAAGAGAGTGGTTTTGACTATGGGCTACCGGTAGAAACGTCTACAGAGATTCAACAAGAGAGATCATTTTTGAAGTGTGTCTGTCCAAAGTCTTACAAGTTCCAAGAATATTTTTCAAAAATGGTAGAATGGGACAGACTCACCTTTGTTCAGTGGATAAATGCATAACTCTGGGTTAAGAGACAAAGCCAAAGTTGACCTTCCCTGGATGCTTTGAACGCAGGGCTGCCGCGCCTCTCCCGTCCCGGCTTGCCTAGCTCTGGCTCTCTTCTTGTGTCTCACATATTTTCCTAGGAGAGGACCACGTACTTTGCAAGCACTCTAATACAGCATTTCTGAGCTGTAATTTTTTTATTAGTATTATTCAGTAAGTATGTGTTGAGCGACTACTATGTGCCAGAACTTCTTAGCACTGGGATTCAGTGGAATTTGTTCTCTTAGAACTATATTCTAATAAAGAGGAAAAAATAAGCAGAGGAATCTTAAAAATAATCACAGTGCTTTCAAATAGCGACAAATGCTTTCCGGAATCATGTAACATACAGCAGCTGGGGGTGAGGCGGCCGCACCCGACGGAACGGGCGGAAGCGGCGTCTCTGTGCTGGGGTCCTGCTGCAGAGAGCACCGAGGCACCCAAAGATGGGCCGAGAGGGGACAGGAGTTTGGGGGGAACGGTGAGATCTCAGACAGAGGGAACTGCAGCCAAGCACTGCGAGGCGGGGCGAGCCGTCCGTGGAAGGCAGGCAGAGAACGCGCCGCCGGACCGGCGCGCAGCAGTAAGAAACGAATCCAACGGCAGGAGGGAGCGAGACCACGCAGGCCTGAGATGCCAAGATAAGGCGTCTGGGTTTTGCTCCCAGTGTGCTGGGAGGCACGTTTGAGAGTTTGCAGCCAGAAAGGAGTATAATCTGATTTACATTTTTAAACAGTCTCTCTGGCCGGCGCGGTGGCTCACGCCTGTAATCCTAGCTCTCTGGGAGGCCGACGTGGGCGGATCGTTTGAGCTCAGGAGTTCAAGACCAGCCTGAGCAAGAGCGAGACCCCGTCTCTACTATAAATAGAAAGAAATTAATTGGCCAACTCATATATATAGAAAAAAAAAATTAGCCGGGCATGGTGGCACATGCCTGTAGTCCCAGCTACTTGGGAGGCTGAGGCAGGAGGATCGCTTGAGCCCATGAGTTTGAGGTTGCTGTGAGCGAGGCTGACGCCAGGGCACTCACTCTAGCCTGGGCAATAAAGTGAGACTCTGTCTCAAAAAAAAAAAAAAAAAAAAAAGTCTCTCTGGCTGCTTGTCTACACGTACCCACAAGCACCTGCAGATTCTTCTGAGGGGCAGCCAGGGCTCCTGGCACTACGGGGCTCGAGGCGCTCTGGAGGGCTCTCGCCAGAACACTCGCAGCCTCCTGGGAAGCCCGGACAGAAAGAGTGGCGGGAGCCTGATGGAGCAGGTGTGGAAGCATGGAAATCCGGAGGCAGATCTGAGAGAGGCTCTGCTTAGAAGAGGCCAAACTCTGGGCTGGGAATCTGGACTCAGCTCCTGAAGGGGCAGTGTGGACCCAGCTCAGCAGTACCCTGAGTTCCAGCAGAAACAAATACAGTTGCTCCGGATTGCAAAATAACTTGCTTTAACCCCAAGGATTTTAGCAGAGTAAGTTTGATCAAATATGGGCACACGATATACAGTCCTCAACACCCAGAGAAACAAGCCAGCATTAGGGAATGTCAGCAGAAGCTAACACAAAACACTCAAGAGATTGGAATTGTAAGGTATAGAATATAAAGTAACAATGTGTGAACTATTTGAAGAAATAAAAGGCAGAACTTAAAAGTCATTTTACTTGTGCAATAAAAGACAGTAAAAAATTATCAGACATATTTTTAAAAGACCAAATGAAACATTTAGATATGAAAAATGTAATTATCGAAATTAAAGATTTAATGGATAAGCTAACTAGCAGGAGGAGCGAAGATGGAGAGAGTGAACTGAAGGACGGGTCAGAAGGAATGGAGCAGAGCCTAGCGCAAGGATAAGGGACAGGAACAGAAAAGAGGATGAAGAGGACACAATAAATGTCTGTGATGTGTCTCATCACAGTCCTAGAGAGAGTGGAAGACGTGAAGACAGGCAATTTTTAGGAATTTCCCAACTTGGTAGATTTCATGCTCCACAGATACAGGAAACATATATATACTCAGTAAAATACATAAAAAAAGAAACACATATCCAGATATTTTGCAATGAGGTTGTAGAATGCCAAAGTCAAAGAGACGATCTCGAAGGCAGCAAAGACAGAGCAGTGCAATGCCACCTAGCGGCACCTGCACGGCAGTGAGCGTGGGGACCAGCAGACAGTGACGTTGCATCTGAGGACGAGTTATTGTCAACTTAGAATTGCTAACTTACCAAAAGTACCTTTCAAAAAAAAAATATTTCAAACAAGAAGGCATCATAAACATGTTTTCACTTGAGTAAAAACAGACTTACTATAAGCGATCTTCTGATCTAAAATTCTAAAATATGCATTTCATTAAAGGAAATTCTAAACTATGTATTTCAATAGGAATTCCAGAATAAGTATCTAGAATAAAAATCTGGGATATTTAAAGGAATTATGATCAGAGAAACATCTAGGTTAATAAAAGCAAACATTAGCAGCATTAAATAATAAAAATGTCTTATGTGGGGTTTAAGAAAAAGGAGAAAAGAGCTAAAACACTAGAAATCAATGACGTGAATGAGGAGGAAGGAGACAGGAGCTCTGTGCTCGAAGGTCTGTGTACACATGAATAGGTGGTTAGGATGTTTGTCAAGTTTAGATTCTGTTAAATCTGCACACTGACAGTCCAAGGGTAATCACTAAAAGAGGAGAATAGATCAATAACACCCAAATTTTTATACAGGGAAAGTATGGAATAAGACAAAATGAAAAATACACCAAACTTAATCTACTCCCTGTTCACAAAAAAAGAAAAAAAAAGCAAGAAAAGAGAAAAGAAGCATAAAAGGAGCAGGAAAAAGGAAATCAATGGTCAGATGATTGAAATATGTCTAAATGCATCAGTAATTATAGTTAATATAAAATGACTCATCTTGCTATTCAAAAGGTTAGATTGACTATTTTTAAAAAATAAAATATTTTTTACAAGCGACATACCTAAAACAAAAGAACGGAAGGAATATCAAAAGAAAAAGATTGGAAAAGTATTAACCGGGGAAATCATCAATAAAAGCCTGTTTATTACAATAAATAAAATCGTCTTTAAGTCTTCAATCATTATTAGAGGTAAATGGTCATTAGAAAATAATAAAAAAATCAATTCACCAGGAAGCAAAATAACGTGTAACTTATATGCACCTAATAAAATAGGTTGAAAACATATAAAGCAAAACTTGGTAGAACCACAGGAAGAAATGGCATGTCCATAATTGCAATGGGAAATGTTAACACATGTCTCTCAATTATTAATGAATTAAAGCAATCTAAACAACAGTAAAATAAACATAGACATCCGAATAACTATTAAGTTTGAACTCATGAAAATATATAGAATCCTGTGCCCCTCAATTACAGAATACACATTATTATCAAGAACGCACGGAACATTTACAACAAATGAGGACCACACACCATAAACATAAACCACATACCATAAACCATAAAACAATTCTTAACAAATTTTTTAAAAATGTAGATGGTCATAACCAAACTTTTTCACTAAAACAAACCAGATTAGAAAAGAAGAAAAAATATCAGAACACATTATACTGAAGAAAAAAGTAACATTTTATAAAACTTTTGTTTTAGATACAAACATCTTAATATACGCATATTTGTGTGCCATGAGTCTCAATATAAATTTATTTCTTATATATCACAGTCAAAAATGTTTCAGAGCTGAAGAAACTTTTGCACATTGGCATTTGGAGAAATGTGCAGATATACTCATAGCAGCTCTGCTCACAGTGGAGACAAACCAATGGTCCTCTCTTCCTTGGCTGTTCTGCACGGCACCATGCTCCAGTGTGCTGTTTGCAAAGCCTCAAAACAAAAGTAAATAGCATTTTTTAGTGATGATATGCAGTATACCAATAAACACGTGTCAAAACCCTTTATATATCGACGCAAGGATAAATGAATTTCAGGTTGGTAGAGAGCTGTCGCTGGGGGAAAGGCAGAACAACAGGACTGGGGAAAACACAAGCATTAGATTGAACCACGTGCAACTGCCTGTATTCAAACTTCTTCAAAAGTGGCATTTTCCTATGCTTCAACCTGATAGCTTCAAGAGAGTATTGGTAAAGTTCTGTCACTTAAGCAGTGAGTTTTCTAATATTTAATTAACTATTATGACTCATAAATTTGTTTCATGCATTATCTTATGCATATAAAGTACTACATCATTTTTTAAAAGCCTTTTTAAAGAGAGGGCAACAAGTCCCCCCGAGGTCCATACCAGAGAGGACAGTGGCTTCAGATGAGAACAGCAGCTGGGAAAAGGAGAGCCTGAAAGGACTGGAGACTCAGGACGGACTCGGGGAGACCTCCTGGTGCTCTGGTGCCTGGCAGCGATGGAAAGGGTCACAAATCTGGTTCCTCCGAACCAAATGGAAGATGACAAGATGACACCTGGATTGGGGGAGGAGGGGTTAGGTTTGTTATGGGTTTGTTTTAGAGTATAAAATATGTCACCATGGAAGCAACAGATGCTCAGGACAAAATTTTAGAAAATACAGAAAACTATAAAAATAAAATAGATCACTGCCCCCAGTGCACTCAGGATCATGGCGGTAGCTGAGGTGCTGAACATTGGTTAAAAAAGACAACAAAACTGTATGAGAGTAGAACAAAAGAAGTGTATGAACTGTTAGGCCAGGAAAAGTCCCCCCACAGTTCAAGGACCAGATTACAGAGGGAAATGAAGCTAGAAAGAATCACCTGGAAGGAAAAGCTGCAATTATGAATAAAATTACCAGCTGTATTTTTCAGTTGTTACAGGAAGCAGGTATCACAGCAGCTTTCGCCAGAAGACGTGCGGAGACAGCTTGCACTGTGCCCGGAGTGGAAGGGACTCCAGCTGAATGGGTTTGCAGAGAAACACCAGCTGGTTCTTTCCTCAGAAGAAACCCTGGCATCAAGAGGATACGAGCCTTACCCACCTAAAATGAGATGTTTCCAAGGTTGATGCCAGCAGTGCCCCATAGTGGTCTGAGGAGTAGGTAACTGCTGCAAAATTTCGCTTTGCTGCCCTTGTTTCAGGCCAAACTGAAGAGGATACCAGGAGTTGTGCTACACGGGCCTTCTTCAAAATACTGGAGGAACCTTGTGCCTGGAACTACACGTTGCTGATGTGGAGATGGAGTTTGGTATTGGTGTAACCACCAAAGGAATTGTTCTTGCTGGTGATAATGGCAATGTTTCCTGGAGACTCTGGCCATCAGGAGATCAAGGCCATCAGAAAGTCAAACGGTCTTAGTATGATCTCAAAGAATTAACTCTGGATGGGTTCCAGGTGGTAAAGAGAACCTTTGGGTGGGCTGCAGGGGGAGTAGAGTGGGTTTTGAAATCAGAAAGTCAGTGCAGGTTGTAGTATTCATGGGCTCAACTTTTGATCTTGGTCACTGTGAAAATCAAAAAGGCCTTTGGAAATGTTGACATTCCAAGTGAACTTCAGATAACATCTTCCCAAAACGACCGGGTGAAACTTTGACAAGTAAAGGTGAGTGTGAAGGGGATGACAGGCCTTCCTATTTTTGGTGGTGGCAGGCAGAGGCAATGGGGACCAGTGATGTCTGAGAACCCTGTACATCCTGTCCTCACCCCAGGCAGGGGCGCAGCACATGTGGTCATCTTTTCCACTGTTTGGCCACACTTCCTCCAGAAACATCAGCTGCATTTGCTGCTCAGCTGTTCAGATTAAACAAGCATTTGTTGCGGCAAACTGTGAGCAAGCATGTTGAACAAGTAGATGCTCTTGAAGCAGGCTGACCAGAAAATGTAATTTATAAGAAAGAATGTCATTGCATTTTTTAGGGGAAAATCTACAGATTTTTAGTTTAGCTGTAGGAACAAAATGAAGCAAGATGTAAAGATGATATTAAATCACAGAAAACAAAATGTGTTAACAAAAAACAAAAATTGCTTATAATTTTACCACTCAGAATTTTTTTAAAAATTTTTGGAGACAGGGTCTTGCTCTGTTACCCAGGCTGGAGTGCAGTGGTGCCATCATAGCTCACTGCAGTCTTGAACCCCTGGGCTCCTGCCTCCCAAGTAGCTACAGGCATGCACCACCACACCCAGCTATTTTAAAAAACTTTTTGTAGAGACAGGGTCTTGCTACATTGCCCAGGCTGGACTTAAACTCATGGCCTCAAGAGATCCTCCCACCTCAGTTCCCCAAAGTGTGATTACAGGTGTGAGCCATTGTGCCCAGTCTTCAAAGTTGTTTTTTAAAAGATGCGCCAATAGCCACGTAAACAGAAGCAAAAACAAAGATCATATGATCCTTTCCATAGATGCAGAAAAAGCATTTGACAAAATTCAACACCCTTTTATGATAAGAACACTTAACAAAATAGGCATAGAAGGGGCTTACATAAAAATGATACAAACCCACAGCCAACATCATACTAGATGGGGAAAAATTGAAAGCATTCGCACTTAGAACCGGAACCAGGTAAGGTTGCCCACTATCTCCACTTCTATTCAACATAATGCTGGAAGTCCTCGCTATAGCAATGAAACATTAAAGTGGAATTAAAGACATCCAAATGGGGGCAGAAGAGATCAAACTCTCACTCTTTGCTGATGATATGATATTATATTTAGAAAATCCCAAGGATTCAACCAAGAGACTCCTGGAATTGAGAACCAAATCAAAGACTCAATTCCCTTCACAATAGCAACAAAGAAAATAAAGTACCTAGGAATATATTAACCAAGGAGGTAAAAGACCTCTACAGGGAGAACTATGAAACACTGAGGAAGGAAATAGCAGAGGACATAAACAAATGGAAATCCATACCATGCTTGTGGGTCAGCAGAATCAACATTGTTAAAATGTCTAAACTACTGAAAATGATCTACAGATTCAATGCAATCCCTATGAAAATACCAACATCAATTGTTAAAAATGGCAGACTAGTGATGACCTCCTTGCTCTCTGTTCTTGGAGTGGGAGGTGAAGAAGGCGGCCTGAATCACTTCAAGTGGGTAGTTCTCCCACAGGATCAGCTTCAAGGAATTGCAGGGAAGCTTCAAAGGGCAGCAGTGCTGGGAAAAGGAATAAAGTGACTCAGTGGATTTACTGTGAAGTTCCGAGAATCTGAGTGGTTCTGTGGAGACTGGAGTGTAAGCTGGCCCCACTCAGCAGCCAGCCACACGGCTGTGTGATCCTTCCCACAGGGGGACGACTTCTCCTTCACCGACCTCCACACCCACACAAGCAGGAAAGTGCCTGAAGACAGCGTGAAGAGGTAACAGGGACGGGCAGGCAGGTTGCAGAGGAGGCAGGAGCGGAAAGTAATTTGAAATCTCCAGGGCACGGGGTATGGTCGCCTTTGCTGGGAGATCTATAAACACTAGCGGCTTATGCCTCGCTTGTGAAGGGACAGAAAAGTGAGACAGATTCTTCTTTGACTGAGTTCCCCGGTGGACTCAGGTGGCGGCCCAGCCCTGTAAGGGAGAGAGTGGAAGAGGGGAGTGAGAGCCACCCTCCGGGACCCTCCAGGGGTCTCCAGTGGCCCAAGCCCCGCTGCCACCGAGGACGCGCAGATAGCTTTCGCTCCTCTGCGGAACTTGTCCGCGGTTCCCAGCCCCTTGAGCTTTGCTGGTGAAGGGACAGAAGCGGGGTGAGAGCCATCCTCCGCGGACCCTCCCCAGAGTCTCCAGCAGCCCAAGCCGCGCCGCTGCTGGGGATGCCCCGATAGTGTTCACCCCTCGGCGGAACTTGTCTGTGGCTCCCACCCCCTTGAACTCTCCCGGTTAAGGGACGGAAGGTGGGGTGACAGCCAAACTCTGCGGCCCCTCCACAGGGATCTCCAGCGTCCCATGCCCCGCCGCAGCGGGGAAGTGCAGACAGTGTTCACCCCTCTGCGAAACTTGTCCGCGGTTCCCAGCCACTTGAACTCTCCCAGTGAAGGAACAGAAGGTGGGGTGAGGCCGGGCGCGGTGGCTCAAGCCTGTAATCCTAGCTCTTTGGGAGGCCGAGGTGGGCGGATCATTTGAGCTCAGGAGTTCGAGACCAGCCTGAGCAAGAGCGAGACCCCATCTCTACTATAAACACAAAGAAATTAATTGGCCAACTAAAATATATATAGAAAAAATTAGCCGGGCATGGTGGCACATGCCTGTAGTCCCAGCTACTTGGGAGGCTGAGGCAGCAGGATTGCTTGAGCCCAGGAGTTTGAGGTTGCTGTGAGCTAGGCTGACGCCACGGCACTCACTCTAGCCTGGGCAATAAAGTGAAACTCTGTCTCAAA
>VSMD01000837.1:0-14200 GCA_008750895.1 Mirza zaza
AAAAAAAAAAAAAAAAAAACACAATTAAAATAAGGATCAACTCTAACTTAAGCACTAGGTAAGACTACTTCTTACTTTGGAGAAGGAGAAACAACTAACAAGGCAGTAAAACACAGGCGGGTTGGGACAGGCACACACAAACACAGAAAAGACAGCAAAAGTAGGGGGCACAATTCCTACCATCAGAACAAGGTTGCCCCATGTATGGGGGATAAGGGGCCCTTCAAGGGCATACTGTTATTGGTCATATCTAAGAATAAACAGGGTTAATGGGAGCCACAATCGCAGGGCATGTCTTTGAGTGCTCAGGAGGACCGTCCACACCTGTTCACCTCCAGACAGAAGCATGGGGGCCAATTTTTCCTTATTCCCAAAGTGACTCCTTGTCACCAACTCTTCTTCCTTATACCCCAGGAGTCTGGGGTGGCTGGAGTGGGCAGAACAGCCCAGCTCTCCCCACTGACTGGGATACAACATCCCAACAAATCACACAATTTAAGTGATATTTACATATTTTAAGAATTAGAGAAGACAGCCTTTTCCTAAGATCCATTTCTGTATCATAAAAATCACAAAAGTTCAATATGTTCATCATCGGCATCAGTGCAATTTCCTGTCAGCATCCGAAATGCACCTATCTTTTAGAATGCCCCATAGCCCCATAAACAGCAGGGCACAGGAGCTGAGGGTGGGCCTGAGCTTGACACGAAATTAGTGACCTCTGAGACAGGACATGCATGGGGCCCCTGCACTGTTCTCATTCCAGAAGGCAAGGTTTAGACATTGACTCAGCTCCCATCACTCCTACCCACAACACAGATTCCACCACCTGCCGCTGTGTCCAAAACCTGTAATTCTGATCCCGGTCCAGTCTCTCGGCCACTTCAAACTCAGCTCACCCCAAAAGAACTCACCATCTCTCCCCCAAGTGTGCATTCTCAGTGGACACCACCATGCAAGCAGAGACCCCCCCCCCCCCCCCCCCCCGTCCCCCCCCCCCCCCCCCCCCGCGCTGTTCCCATCCCCTCCCCCACAGGCCCTCCCCCAAGAGACCTTCCAACTTTCACTCTTTCAAGCCAGGCCCTTGTCACTTCCTGCCTGGCTCAGGACACCTTTATGATAGTTCCCCCACCAATCTTTCCTCCCCACAACAAGCCAGAAGGGTCTTTCAAAAGCACAAGGTGAGGCTGGGCGTGGTGGCTCACACCTGTAACCCTAGCACTCTGGGAGGCTGAAGCGGGCGGATTGCTCAAGGTCAGGAGTTCGAAACCAGCCTGAGCAAGAGCAAGACCCAGTCTCTACTATAAATAGAAACAAATTAATTGGCCAACTAAAAAATATATAGAGAAAAAAATTAGCCGGGCATGGTGTCACATGCCTGTAGTCCCAGCTACTAGGGAGGCTGAGGCAGCAGGATTGCTTGAGCCCAGGAGTTTGAGGTTGCTGTGAGCTAGGCTGACGCCACGGCACTCACTCTAGCCTGGGCAACAAAGCAAGACTCCGTCTCAAAAAAAAAAAAAAAAAAAAAAAAGCACAAGGTGAGAAGGCATCAGTTGCTTTAAAACCCTCAGGAGCCCACTCTTACACTTGTGGGGTCGTGTCAAACTCTTGACCCTGATGGCCTGGGCCCTGCACCACCCGGTCCCTGCCTACCCCCATCACCTCAAGCCACCTTTTCTTCATCCTCAGGCATACTCATCTGCTTTTGCAATTGCCAGACTAAGAACTGTCCAATTAAGTCCCACGCTCCAACAGCCACAGAGGTGATGCCTGAGCTATTCCCTCTTCTTAGAAGGTGCCCTTTCTACCTGATGGTCCTGTAGGACTCAACACAAACACCGCCTCCTGCAGGAGGTCCTCCAGGATGCCTTCGCCTTGATCTGTACACCAAAGCGCCCGTTCCCACCTCTACTGAGGTGGCACATGCCACACTGGATCACATCAGTTTCCTTCGATGTCTTTTCCACTAGCCTATGAACTCATTTCTGTGTTCCTAGGACCCAGCGTGGCAGCTGACACACAATAAATGGTTGTCAAATGTAAGAGCCTAGAAATCTAAGCCCACCAGATCACAGCCCTTCACCTTCCCTGAACCCAGGTGGACTTACCAACGCAATCACAGGTGGGGAACTCGGCCTGGGCTCTCTTGGAAGGTGTGTCCAGCAGACTCTTGGTGGGTGTGTCCAGGTACTTAAGAGGCGACTCCAAGA
Organism: Mirza zaza; assembly: GCA_008750895.1. Taxonomy (NCBI): domain Eukaryota; kingdom Metazoa; phylum Chordata; class Mammalia; order Primates; family Cheirogaleidae; genus Mirza; species Mirza zaza. The sequence goes on from VSMD01000837.1 coordinate 2,211, forward strand.
AGCCACTGAGAGTGGGTGTGAGTGGGTTCTCGGCCTTGGTGGGTGTGGCATCCTGGCCTCCCTCCTCCGAGTGGAAGCAGGTAGTTGAGAGCACAGTCACGGCCCCTGAAGACTCGATCTTGATTTGCTTGGGGGAGCGTGCAGCAAAAGGGCTCTCGGGCGCTGGGAGGCATGTTGGCTGGTTCTCAGGGTCCTGAATGGGTACAGAAGGGGGGCCAGGAAGCCCAAAGCTATCCCCGAATTCAGCCTCAAACTGCCGGATGAGCTCTTCCAGCTTGTCATCGGCAGGGGGGAGAGGACCAGTGGAGCCTGGCTGCAGGGTTGCCATGGGGCTGGGAGACCTCATTTCCTGAGTAGGGGGCAGCAGGCTGTCCCCGGAGGGACTAGGTGCAAATAGCGCAAGAGAAGGTTCTGGGGGCAGGGGGACAGCAGAGCCCTGGGAGGCAGGGAGAGGGGCAGGTGGAGGTGCCTGCACTTCCTCAGAGGCTGTGGACCTTGGCCCTTCCAGGACGATCTGCCGGAGAGGCAGGAAGAGAGACTGCGCTTCCCGTAGCCTAGACTTCTTGATCTGAATGGGCTTTTGAACACCGGGCTTCATCCCAGGGGCAGCTTTGTCTATTCCCAGAAGCACCCGAGCTAGTGACATGTGCCTCCTCTTCTTTTCCTTGGGTGGTCTGTCTGGAGGCCGTGGGGTAGCTGACCTTGATGGGGGCCACCAGCCAGGAGCAGGAGGCTCCGAGGGAGGGGTGAAAGTGTTGTTGTGGGCCTGCTCTAGGAAGAGACTGCGCTTATGGTGGAGGTGCTGCTGCAGGGCAGTCTGGGCCTTCTGGTGGGTGTCTGGCTCTGAGGCCTCCCTCTTGATAACAGGAGCTGGGGCTGGAGCTGGGGCTGGAGCTGGGGCTGGGGCTGGGGCTGGAACTGGAGCTAGGGCTGGAACTGTAGCTGGGGCTGGAATTGGAGCTAGGGCTGGGGCTTGGGGTGGGGGTGGGGCTGGGGAGGAAGAGGGCACCTCAACCTTGACCTTGGGCTTGGTGGGCAGGGCCTCAGGCCGCTTGAATACTGACTGGATGTAATCACTGGCACTGCCCAACAACTGCTCCAGTTCTGCCATGGGGTCTGGGCTTGGGCGGGGCATGGGCCAGGAGTTCCGAGGGGTTGCTGGCCGGGTATCAGTGCCCCAGGTTTCAGGAAACTCAGTCCTAGGAGTTGCAGGAGGGAAGGCAGGGCTGTCAGGAGCAAAAGATGCATGCTCTTCAGGAGCAGCCACAGGCCACGAGGGCGCCCGGAGGTAAGACTGGGGAGATCTGAAAGGGGCTGGAGGGGTCAAGGCCTCAGGAAGGGGACAAGAAGCCTGGGAGGTGGAATGAGAAGGCTGGGGGAGGGCGGAAGAGAGCTGTGTGAGGGCCTCAATGGCGATGGCCGTCTGCAGGCTGATGTTCTTTTCCTTGGCAATACTCAGGGCACTCTGGGACAGGGGCAGGCCCTCCGGGGGAGGTATCTGGGGGACCTCGGAGCTGCTGAGTGGCCTGGTGTTTGGTGCTGGGAGGCCAGCCTCACCAGGAGGCAGAGGCCCTGGGAGTCTGGGCCGCTCCTCCCCTCCTTCCATGACCACAGACTTGATCTTCCCCTCCAGCCACTCGAGGTAGTCAGGGCATTCTGGGCCATCACAGTTGCAGTTGGGTGGTTTCATGCCATGCCGCGCGAGGGCCAGGGCCGTCTGCAGTGTGTCAAGGTCTTCGCTGCCAGCAGAGCAGCCCTCAGGCCCTGGCTGGGGTCCCCCGCTGTCGTTCCCAGCCTCACGACTCATCTCACGGTTGAAGGTTTCATAGAGCCGGGTGCTAAGGGCCCCATAAGAGGACACAGCTTCGGCCACAGCCGAAAAGGCCACCAGATCGTGGGCATCTTCCAGGCGAGCAGTGTGAGCTGGGCCTGGGGCAGCCTCCCAGTCAGGCTTCTGGTCTACCCGCCAAGGACCCCCAGCCCCCAGCAGACTGGGTCCAGCGGGCTCTCTAGCACCATTGACCGGCGCCCCTGAGGCGCTTAGCTGCCGGGAGTCCCCATGGTACACTGGCCCTGAGTCCATCTGACCTGGAACAGGTCCATCAACTGGGCTGAGCTCTGAGCCTGTCTAAAGAGAGAGGGGGGGAAAAAGGAAAAAAATGAACCACACTATTTGAAAAGCATTCTTCTGCTTCACACCACTCACATGCACATCTAAACCTGGCTTTTCTCATAAATTCTCTCTCCGGCACTTCTTGGAACTCAGTTCATGTTCCCATGCCTCTGCTCCCTAGGGCTCTTTAAGATGTCCTTAAAGAGAAGATCCTCATGGGGAATTCTCAATGTTGCTCAGACCATTTTAGAGCCTCAGATCACTCACACTGATGAGGCTTCCCGATACCAAGGACACAAATAAGGTCCTTAACTCAAAATGACCAAAGTCACTCTAGGACTGTGTTTATTTTGTTTTTTATCAAGAGGGAAAGAAAGCTAACCAAGCCAATCATGTGCTGTAAGTGTGAAGTGTGTGTGCGCAGGTGTAGGGGAAAAGCAGCTTTGATTGACACATTCAGCCTGGACCAGGGGTCAGCCACAGCTTCCTGCTGGAAAGAACCCACAGTTCTTTTCCTCTCTCTTGGTGTCCTCACTTAAGCCCAGTCTGATCTCAGATAGCTGGCGATAGACCACATTCCTGCACAACCCCAGACCTGACCCTGAGGGAGACACTGATGACTTGACACAGTGTGTGTTTAGTCCCATGCTGAGCCAGCCCTGCCAATGACAAGTGAATTACTGCTCAGAGAAAGACCAGGCCTCTCCCAAGCCCAGGAGCCACCATACACCACACATCCATAAGAAGAGAAGGCATAAGAGGAAGAGGGCCAGGAAGGCCCAGCTCAGTAAGTTAAAAGTTAATACAAAATGTGAAATTGAGTTCGCAGATTCATCCCTCAAGAAAGAAAAGCTCTGAGATCAGCCTGGGAAATAGCAAGACCCCGTCTCTACAAAAAACAGAAAAATTAGCTGGGCATGGTGGTGTACCCCTGTAGTCCCACCTACTCAGGAAACTGAGGAAGGAGAATTACTTGAGCCCAGGAGTTTGAAGTTGCAATGAACTATCATGATGCCACTGTACTCTAGAGCCTGGGCAGCAGAGCAAGACCCTATCTTCAAACCAAAAAAAAAAAAAAAAAAGGGGGGGGGGGAACTCTTCCTTACTATAGAATGCCAAGAAAAAAAACAGAAGGAATGACAGATTTAGACAGTCATCAGTGGTAGCAGGTAAAAGCTTGATGAGGTACAGGATATATGCCAGGTCTCAAAGCACCTCCTAGAAAATTACTTAATTATAATACAATAATAACTTTATAGTAGAGAAACCTGAGGGACACCAGCTTAACCAAATGACCAAAATTATCACCATCATCAATACTGGGACAAACCCACATCATGTACCTCTTGATACAAGACACTGAGGACTTGATACCACACACAGAACTTCTTCCAAAATGTATAACCTGAATCTAATCGTGAGGAAACAGGAGATAAACCCAAATTGAAGGGCATTCTAGAAAGTATCTTGGTTGTTCTTTTCAGAATTTCAAAGTCAAGAAAGACAAACAACTTCTTTCAGCTTACACAAAACCAAAAAGAACAGCTAGGCCGGGCGGGCGCGGTGGCTCAAGCCTATAATCCTAGCTCTCTGGGAGGCCGAGGTGGGCGGATCATTTGAGCTCAGGAGTTCCAGACCAGCCTGAGCAAGAGCGAGACCCCATCTCTACTATAAATACAAAGAAAGTCATTGGCCAACTAATATATATAGAAAAAATTAGCCGGGCATGGTGGCACATGCCTGTAGTCCCAGCTACTTGGGAGGCTGAGGCAGCAGGATTGCTTGAGCCCAGGAGTTTGAGGTTGCTGTGAGCTAGGCTGACGCCACGGCACTCACTCTAGCCTGGGCAATAAAGTGAGACTCTGTCTCAAAAAAAAAAAAAAAAAAAAAAAAAGAACAGCTAGCCTGGTGTTCATGAGTTAGATAGTAAGCCTGGGAGAAAACAGCAATAAAGTACATGAGTGAGACAATATATGAAAATTGAATATGGATAAGATAAAATTCTGACTTGGATCATTAGACTACACAAAAGGATGTCCTTGATCTTAGGACACACAATGAAGTATTTAGGGATAAAAGGGCATAGTAAAGACAGTCCCCCGACTTAGGATGGTTTGACTTAAGTTCTTGACTTTATGATGATGTGAAAACAACACACATTCAGTAGAAATAGCACTTTGATTTTTAAGTTTTGATCTTTTCCAAGGCTAGCCATACGTGGTAGGATACTCTCTCGTGACACTGGGCATCGGAAGTGAGCCTCAGCTCCCAGGCAGCCATGCAATCACAAAGGTAAACCACTGACACTCTACAGCACGCTGTGTTCCCAGTATTTTTTGGATACCGTGTTTTGTGTTTTTGCATCCCATCAGGTCTATAAAATGCCCACTTTCGACTTATGATATTTGCAATTTATGATGGGTTTCTGGGATGCAACCCCATAAGTCGAGGAGCATCTGTATTTCCAACTTTTCTATAAGTTTTAAAATTCTGTCAAAATAAAAAGCTAAAAAAGAAATTAGTCCTTCAGGTAGAAAATAAAATGTTTTAAGCAGATGGCTACAATGATGCTAGTACCAAGACTGTCGGACGTGCCTATCACAGACTCCAAAATAATGCTGTGAAACTGGGATTTGGGGGCAGCCCTGTGCAAGGTGAGCAGAGGCCCCAGCCTGCAGTCCCTGCCTCATCAATGTCACTGACCCCATTCTGGTCACAAAAGACCTTCATACTTTTCTAACAGACCATGTTCTCTGATGTCATTGACTTTTGTACATGTGGTCCTCATTGCCTGGAATGCCCTTCCCAGCCTCTTAGAGAGGCCTCTCTGGCATATCCTTCAAGCATCACCTCCTCCCCTACCTTCATGGCAAATTACCTGTGGCTCCCTCCCCAGGTTCCCATGACACCTCTATTAGCCTGCCAGGCAAGGTCCAAATAGTAATGGCTTCTGTGCCTCCTGCCCATAGCTGGGGCACAGTAACATACTCTCAGGTGAATGAAAGGCCTCCCATCCCCGACTGGCCATGGAATATGCCAGCCTTTCCTTGCCCTTGGTGGAAGACTACCTTTCAGAAGTCTAGGAATGTGGTCGATCACTTAATATTCCCTTCTTTCTTTCTTATAAAACTAATGTTGCTAACAAAGGTTACAGAATCTAAAATGGTCAGATTTTCCATGCTTATGTATAAAAGAAGGATCATGCACAACAAAGAAGAAACACGAGAGTGGCATGGATTTACAAAAACAACGTCAGGAAGACTAATGCTATATGAGCTGAGGCTTCCCCAAAATGGTCAAGACAACTAAAAGGGATTTTTAAAGTTATTTTTGGTGCGTGAATAAGAACAAGGAAGGGATAGGCTGGCTCTTGTGTCTCTGAATTCCCTGGGAAGGAAAATAGTTTTGGGACCAAAAAGAGAAGAAAGGTAAAAGTATACGGAGGAACTATGTGAAGCCAGCACTGGTGGGAGGATTTTTAAAAAACTCTAAATTCCTGTTTCCCAACTAAGGGATCCCACTGATACATTTCTCAACAGCTGCCAGTCATCCTGGAGGAAACTTGCCAAAGAGAAACGGTGCCAACAGGCAAGAGAAGGGCAAGTGTCCTTCCCAATTTTGAGTCCACTGAGCTGAGGACAGACCCAGGGACGGTTCCTGAATGGGTAACTAGAGGAACCATGCAGAGTCAGGTTTCCACAGAAGGGCATCAACCAGTCAGCACCTAACCAATCCCACTGCTCTGTGTCATGTGGTCACTGGACCAGCCCATGGGGAAATACCATGGCCAACGGGTCACCAAGCTGCCGGTTTTCGGCCAAATTGGCCACAGATCTGTTTTAGTCGGTCTATACAGTATTCACGTTTTTATTTGTTTTGCCAACATTTAAAACTCAAATTCCACATGAAACCCAGATTTTCTTGAAGGTGCATGCTTCTGCCTGACAAATTTGTAACTTGAGCAGTGGTTTCCACAGCAGAACACAACTGCTCCAGCTCAGCCCAGCTTCACCACTCCACACTGCCTTCTTGAAACCAAGGCCAGTGTAAGGGATTACTTATTAATTGCCTGAATTAATTATCACTTCATTCACTTGTGTTACCTGCCAAGCCCCTGTAGGCTTTTGGGTTTGCAACTAAGGCTATAGATGTTCAAGTTTCACAAGGTCTGCCATGAGGCTACGGGCAGAAGTACAGGCTGGAAGGGCTGGCTCAGCAGGGTTGAATGACCAAGCCCAAAGGGTGCAAGTGGTATATTCACTGGAGGAAGGGTCTGTAGTGGTCTGCCACAAAACGGTCCTGTTCAACATATTTATCAATTATGATAGAGAAGACATACCCATTAAAATAAGCATATGTTGAAAATAAGAGGGATAATATGTTGAGTGACAGGACCAGATGCCTAAAGGTCAACAAGCTAGAGAGAAAAAAAAAAATCTAACCAGGTAGCTAGGGTCCCAAGTCCATGCTACTTAAGGCCTCGAACCACATCTGTGCAAATTAAAGATGGGAGGGCCAGGCGAGGTGGCTCACGCCTGTAATCCTAGCACTCTGGGAGGCCTAGGCGGGCAGAATGCTCGAGGTCAGGAGTTGGAAACCAGCCTGAGCAAGAGCGAGACCCCGTCTCTACTATAAATAGAAAGAAATTAATTGGCCAACTAACATATATATATAGAAAAAATTAGCTGGACATGGTGGCACAGGCCTGTAGTCCCAGCTACTTGGGAGGATGAGGCAGAAGGATCACTTGAGCCCAGGAGATTGAAGTTGCTGTGAGCTAGGCTGACGCCACGGCACTCACTCTAGCCTGGGCAACAAAGCAAGACTCTGTCTCCAAAAAAAAAATATATATATATATATGTGTGTGTGTGTGTGTGTATATATATGTAAAAAGATGGGAGAAGCACGTAACAGCAGCAGCAGTTACACATAAAAATGTTTTGCGACTCAAGAGGGTAAAACACCAAGAGCTAAATGGTAACACAGTCAATATGATACGATATGGCAGCTTCAAGGGGTTTTATAATCCAAACATTTTTCCAAATTTTTTACTACAATCCACAGTAAGAAATGCATTTTACACACTGTGGTTTATTACGTACTTACATATGACAAGTTTTACAAAATAATACTTCCCCTTACTTGATGCACTAATCTTTCTTCTTTTCTTTCTTTTTTTAATGCAGGTTACAACTTTCATAGTCCACTAACGGGTCCTGACCCACAGTGTGATACATACAGTTGTGATCGGATCTGATGAGGCCCCACAGCACAGGCCATATCTGCGCCAGACAGTCCCTACTTGGACGTGGGCTTCCCTTTGGGGCCACAGAGGAGAGAGAGAAGGACAGTTCAAATCCATAAGAGGAACGGGTCCTTTTTGGTTCTGAAGACGACAAAACCCCCAAGGTCTTTAAAACGTCGGAAGGGAAAAGAATTAGACTTGTTCTGAGTGGCCTTACGGGTGGAATCAGAAAATGGGTAACGCGCTGTAGAGAGAAGAACTCAGGCTCCATTTAGGAAACAGTTTTCTTAATAGAGATACTAAAAAATGCACTAAGTCCAGTCCCACTAACCACCAAGAGGTAACAAGTTCTTTCAATGGAGATGCTAAAAACGAAACCAAGAAGTTATTCTGCACTTGCTGCGGCAAGGAGGCAGGAGGAGCTGGAGGAGGATGCAGGCCAGTGTAGGCCCTGCTGGGAAGTCCCAGCTGAGACATGACCCAACTATAAAACCTCCACACTTTCCCCCTCAATTCTCATTCCCCTCTGAGATCCAGCAAACACCACTAAGAGGATGCTCCTAAATGTCTGCTTTCCGTCTGGACGTCTCAGCTGCCCTCCAGCAGCGCCAAGCCCTGGACGGTGCTACAGGCCCGCGCCAAGCCCTGGACGGTGCTACAGGCCCAGGGAGTCACTTGTCTAAAACGGAACTGAACTCTCCCTCCCACCTCGGACAGCTCCTTTTCCAACTTTCCTGTTTTTTGCACTCACCAACATTCCCAACCCAACATTACCCACACATTCTTCCAATATGCTCACTCATCAGATCCAAACAATTCTAAATGTGAGCTGTCTCCTCCTTTTCCATCCCTGCCCTCCCAATCGGGGTCTTTCTGTGTTTGTACCCTTTGTAATTGTCCCACCAAGCAACTCTATACCCAGGCCTCCTCCCCCGCCACACACGCACTGTTGTCTCCACCCTACAATCTCTATTGTTGAACATATCTCACCCACCCTTGAGACTCCCAGCCACCAACTTAGTAACTCTTCCTCGTAGGCCACCCTGGCTTCAGCTTTTAGATTTTACGCATGCCATTTGTATGCATCAAGGGCTTAGTATGTGTGGTAGACCGTTTTCCAAATATCACCACTACACTCCCTCCATCCCACATCCTTTTTACTGTGGGACTCTGGTACTTCTCCCACAGAGAGATGGGGGGGGTCCACGTTCCCTCCCCTCCAATCTGGGTGGGCTTGTGACAACAGTGGAAATGACACTTTCAAAGGCAAAACAGCTTCTGCCTGGTTCTCTTGGGACACTCACTCTTGGAGCCCAGCCACCATGCTGTGAGGAAGCCCAGGGCACATGCAGGAGTGGCCGACATTCCCAGCTGAGGTCCCAGCCAATAGCTCCATCAATTGCCAAATGTGTGGGTGAAGGGGCCCTTCGAGGATTCCAGCCCAGACATCAAGTTACCTTAGATTTTTCTTCTTTCTCAACACAAGAAAACAAACCTCTAGCTTTTAAGTCTTCCCCGCTGAGACCCTAAACATGAAGAACAGAGACAAGCTGCCCACGATGTGTCCTTCCTGACATCCTACTCCACAGAATCCATGAGGATGATAAAATGACTTTTTTAAATGCTATTAAGTTTTGGGGTGCTCCTGGGGGACAAGGCTTCTATCACACACACCTTCCAAACCTAGCAGGGAGTTCCCAGGATGTGTTCAAAAAGATCTGCTGCTTATTTCTCCCGAGGGACCTAGCTGGTACAAGCCTCATCACCCTTGTACTTTGAAAGGACAACCTGCAGAAGCTCTAGGTAAAGTAAGTGATCTCTCTGTGACTATGAGACCCATCCATCCAACACATGGCAGAGGTCTGCAAGGGCTGTTGAATGCCACTAGGAATGCCTTTGCCACAAAGCACTCAGGAACCTGGCAATGGGCCTCAGAACAGCTCCCGTCCCTCTATCCACCCACCACAGAGCTTGAGCCACCGCGCCCGGCCTAGAGCTGGCTTTTCTTATGGCAGACAACCAAGTGCGAAACCCTCTCTGCCCTCACTGAGCCCCTCAGGTCCAACCCCTACCAGGATTCTTCCTTGCCTCACAGAATCACTGGGAGGGCTCTAGTCTAGGCACTCCAGGCTAGGTCTTCCCCACGTTGGGGGTGTCCTCCAATCATAACAGGGGCAGCAGGGATTTGTTACTGAAAGACTGAGAGGTGATAAACATTACTGAGGCAGAGAGACATCTTTGTCAGATCTGAGAAGAGACCTAACCCCTCACCCGACTCCCTGAAGAAGTGACAGGTACATACAACAGCAGCACCACCCCCAGTCACAATTCTAACCTTCAGAAGGTTCCAGGTCTTCCTCCAGGGGTCCAGGAACCTCTACTGAAATGTGACCCTGCCCCCTGCAACCTGGTCAGGACTCCCAAGGTCTCACCTGCCTACTCCTCTATAGCCAACCCCCTCCTCAGGCTCCGAAGCTCGCAGAGACGTCTGCAGGTATTCAGCAGCAGCAGCAGCTTGCCCTCCCCACCCAGGAGGCTCCACAGCACTCACGAATGCTGGGCAAGTCTGGAGGAGCATGAAACTCCACTCCTCAAACACCTCACTTGGTCAACAACACAGTGAGAGGTGCAGACACTAGGTCTGCCAGGTCTTTCCTGACTCCCAACACAGTAAAGCCAGATCAGCAATTCTCTATTAAAGAGAACTAGAAGGAAAGAGGGAAGATAAAGAATATTATCTCAAAAGAGCAAAGTCCTTATTTGACCCTACCTTCTTAGGGCCTCTAAGAGGAAGTTAGAAGAGAAACAGAGTCCAGAGGGCTGTTCTGCTGACCGTCAGCAGTTACACACCATATTAGAAGAAACACGTCCAAGCTGCTTTCAGCCAGAATGTCCTAGTCTATAGTCAACCTTCACGGAGGCCAGAGGCCCATCCTGGATGCTGGAATCTCCAAGAGCAAATTCTCACTGGACTCCGAGAGACTGGTGGCTGCTGCCCACCCAGCCAGCCAGCAAATCCCACCCATCAAGTCCCCGGCCACGCACACCACTGGCTCAGCTCCTCTGATCCACAGCAGCTATACCAGGGGTTGAACTTTCCAGCCTCACCTCTGTCCTAGAGTTCAGCATCTACCTCCACACAAGGCCAATTTCTTCTTCCTTTCTACCAAATGGATGATGTCCCACTCTCTCTAATGGCAAATGGGTTATATTTATGGCAAGTTGCTGTCTAGAGTTCATCAATTATTCATCTCTTGAGAGGATTTTCCCCTCCTGAGATTTATGGATGAAACCAACCCATGAGTGTAGAGAGAGACTTTTAGGGGAGCCCTTGCAGAGGAAGTGCATGCACATCTGCCTGTATTTGCAGAAGTGTGCACGTGTGTGTACACTGGCTGGCCCAGTCCTGTGTCTGCACTCTCCCCATCCAACCAGCCCTCTCTGCAGAGACCAAATGCAGGATGGTTACATCTAACTTCTTGAGACCACCATATGTTACCAGAGGATGTTCTTGTATGGGTGGGGGGGGGGGGGGGGGGGGGGGAGAAGCTATTCTTGTGATTACTATGAACATACTAGTAAAACATTTCAAAATCTAAATTTTTACTACTACAAAATGGGCAGATACAGCAGATCTTTCAGTGGATGGGGCAATACTTAGGAAAAAGCTGAAATGGGCCCAATTCTCAGGTCTTCTTATCTGTCGGAAGTATAAGACTTGGACTCTTCATGCCTCTTGATCTAGTAGTAACTAATATGGCTCTGAGGACAAAAGGAAAAGGGGAGTAGGAACTAGGAAAAGTCTCTACATAACTCTCATGGAACACCCTATGACAGGCTGAGTACCATGCTAATCATTGTAGGTTCATTTATCTCATATAATCAAACTCCTACCACAGATGAAGACACTGAACACAGAGGTTAAGTAACATTCCTAAGATCACACAATCCAGGAGAGCATAGCCATTTTTAACCACTAAGTACTCCTAATTTTAAAATTTCTTTTGAAAAAAGAAAACAAATAATGTACTAGAGGAAATTTTTAAAACGTTATATGTGCCAAAGATTATCTTTGAAGCATTACAAACAATGCTGAGTGGCCCAACAATAGGGGACTGGTATTAAAATGTTATATGTCTTCTTCATGTAAAGAAAACAGGGAATAAACATATGAAAAAATACTCAACTTCATGAGTAGTCACAGAAACATAAAATTAAGACCATAGTGAGATTCCACGTTATACCCATCACACAGGATTCAAGAGAAAGAATGAGCCGGGCGCGGGGCGCGGTGGCTCACGCCTGTAATCCTAGCTCTCTGGGAGGCTGAGGTGGGCGGATCCTTTGAGCTCAGGAGTTTGAGACCAGCCTGAGCAACAGCGAGACCCCATCTCTACTATAAATACAAAGAAATTAATTGGCCAACTAATATATATAGAAAAAAATTAGCCGGGCATGGTGGCGCATGCCTGTAGTCCCAGCTACTTGGGAGGCTGAGGCAGCAGGACTGCTTGAGCCCAGGAGTTTGAGGTTGCTGTGAGCTAGGCTGACGCCATGGCACTCACTCTAGCCTGGGCAATAAAGTGAGACTCTGTCTCAAAAAAAAAAAAAAAAAGAGAGAGAATGTTTAGT